>CATIWR010055143.1:0-32692 GCA_949677035.1 Omphalea diandra | reverse complement strand
CCCCCCCCCCCCCCCCCCGCCCCCCCCCCCCCCCCCCCCCCCCCCCCCCCCCCCGCCCCGCGCGCGGAGAACGATAGAGGGAAACAAGATAATTCAATAAGTAACCTTAATAGGTTAAGGGGGAGTTAAGCATTGATAACTTGATTTTTGTGTTATCAACTTGTTTATCCTTATTGCCTTTAGAGAATTGTTTATCATCATAAAAAAGAGGAGGGGAGAGGGGAAGAGGGCTAAATGTTGAACCTTCTAGGTTTCAAGTTCTTATTTTAATGATCATAAACAAGACTTAGGACTAATCTTTCCCTAAGATTATTTATATTAAATCTTACAGATACATCAACTCTTTGAAATGTAATGATTGAAGCCCAATTTGTTATCAGTGCATTTGAGTTGAAGGTTGAAAAATCTAAGTATTAAAGAGTGAAAATGAAATCCAACTTAGCTGAAGTGCCCAACAAGTGTTGTGTTTTCACAACGGACATTACAAATGCTCTAGTATGAGCTATGCTCTCTAGACCTAATAACGGACGTTGGACAAGTGCTTTAAGGTTGAGCCTTACTTTTTAGACCTCACAATGGGTATTGTACTTTCATAATAGGCATTGAAAAAGTACTTTAGTTTATGTTACAACTTTTAGACCTCCCAACACAATACACTCAAATAATCAATAAGCATTGAGATGCTTCCAATAGGCATGCGAGAACTCCAATAGACATTGAATCACTTTTTTAGATTTTAAAAAATAGAGCATAAAGATCACTTTTTTGGAAATCAATAACAAGCGTTGAGCATACTCTAATAGGTATTGAGGATAAATTGTTTATATCCAACAACCATTGAAGAAAAAGTGAAATGGATAAAGAATGGAAAGAAAAGGAAGAACCTCGAGTCACCAACCTTCAACAACTACTTCTAACAAATGTTGTGATAGGACCAATGACCGTTGAAGCTAAATATTGGCTGACAACCACCCATTTGCAGGAAATCAACAATTATGGATGCCTCAGCAACGAGTGTAGAAGTTCTTCAATAGGTATTAATTACTTACAATTGTAATGTGAAGTGACAACTCTTTTCTAATGGCTAGTTCTTGTTCAGCCTATAAATGAAACTACTCTTAATAAAAATATAGTAGAGAACTATTTTATTAAGTGAGTAATCCATTATGAAAACCATTCTCAATCGAAAAAGGCTATTACATTATGAATAAAGAGTGTTTTATCATCCAAAAAGACATTCATTGATCAAGCTTAAGAGAGAACACGAAGGGTTATCTTCAAAATAGAATTTGAATAACAAATGTCTTAAGAACCTTATTTACTTTCTCGCTCACATCAAACATACCTTGTGAATGTACTTTGAGCATCCATCCTTACTTGAGTGAGAGAGTTTTCCTTCACTTAAAAATGTTATAATCTCTTATCATGTAACTCACTTTTGAGAAACCCTTTGAAAGTATCTCTTGTGAAAGGTTTAAAGTAGTATATGAAAACTACTTTGGGGTTTAAGTAGTAATTATGAACTACTTATGAGAGGTTGATAGTGCTTGAAAATCTATCTCCTATAAAGGTTTTGTAGTGCCCAAAAACTTACTTGTGTAAAGGTTGGTGATAACACTTTAAGCTATTAAAATAATAAAGGCTCTAGTGAAAATACTAGAGGAGAGGACGTATGCAAATTGCGTTGAACCTTTATAAATCTTGTGTGTTGATTTTTCATCTATTTCCACATTTGGATTAAATTTGTAAATTTGTCATTACCCTATTCAACCCCACCCTTCTAGGGCACAAAGGGATAACACAATATATATAATTTATGGATTAATGATTAGTTATATTAGAATTTTGTCTATTAATTAACTATAGAATAATTTCAATTGTTAAAGTTAGTTCCAACATATGCCCTTTTTGCCCTCTTATTGTTAAGGAATTAAATAATATATTTTTGCATTGTAAAATTGTTTAGTTGATTTCATCTAAATTTATGTGATGGTAGAATTATTCTTGATGCATACCTAAAAATCTCTAGGATTTGTTTTACTTATGAGATTTCCTGGCTACAAGTATCTAATTAAGAAAATTATGATTTATCTTTTTTAATTTTATCTTGTGATTTTTGTGAATAAAAAAAAAATCTAATTTGTAACAACATCTTCATCAGTTGAGAAAAAACTGTATGAGCTCATTATTATCAAATCATATATGTGATTCTTTTTTATAATCACACTTTCTCTTTAAATCCTTCTCAAATTTGTTAACTCTCTCTTTTAATTAAATATTAGGCTTCTACTTTCAATATTGATAAGAGAATTGATTAGTTTTCCCTTTCTTAAATTATTTTGAATGAAATGTAAATGGAGCAGCTATGAGGAATTTAGGTTTTATGGGAATGAAATTACTTTCAAACTCTTCTTATTTATAGAAGAACATTATCATTGAATTTGATTGTTTGAATGTTATTTGTTAGATTAATGATTGTGTGCAAGTTGCTCTAAAGATCTATTAGAATTTATTATATTCCCTTAAAAAGTTATTCTACGCTTTGACTATGGGCAGATTATAAAAGGGCATGTGGGGGCCATGACCCTAAAGTTTTTTTTTTTTAAATGATAGAGTTCTTTTTTAAATGAAGACCTAAATAAAATACTCATTTAATATATATACTTACATTGAAATATTCATACAATATATAAATTTGGTCCCATAAAAATTGAAACACTAATATAGTAAAAAGTTCTTGTTACAATATTAAGCTTGGTATCCCTAAAAATTAAAGTGAAGCTCCATCACTAGCTATGACATTTAGTTTTTCTCCATAAAACACCAACCGTATAGTTAATGGTTTGGCAAAAAATGTAATTAAAAGGGAGATAAGGGTAATTTTATGCTATTATCTCTAGTATATTGTACTAAGTCGTTAAATATGTTAGTAATATTGAGCATTATAAGCTTAGATAGAATTAAATATAAATGAACAAGTAACAAATACAATAACACATAAAATTAAAGGACTAAAAACAATAGTAGAAATAAAAATCTTATAGACTTGTGTTAGACACAGTGTCCTTAAAACATATTTACTCTCTCACTATGAGTATCGAAAAATATAAGTGTTCGTCTCTCATGATATAATAGAATATGAACATAAACTTGAACACCACAAAACATATCTTCTAAAAATTGAATTGCATAAGACTCTATCACTAGGAAAAAAAAAAAAGAAAGAGGAGGAAAGGTAAGCAAGTAAATTATGTTGGTGCATCTAAAAATATGTGTTGAAAGGCCTATTTATACTAGAGTACATAAGAAGAAAAAATTATCAAGTTTAATGTCCATTAAGCATCCATTAACCCTCTATTATGGGTATGTAACTCAACCATTAAACACATTAACTCTCTATTAAGAGTAAGTAACTCCTTAGGTATAAAACAGTTATAATAAACAATCACTAACTCCATTAATATTATAACTTTTGCCTTAACATTCTAATAGTTACAAAACTTTTATAATTCTAAAAAGAAAAAGAGAAAAAATAGAAAAATTCTAAAACCAAATTAGCATAAGTTAGCCCAAATAGTTTTGTTGGACTAGGTTATACAAACTTAAGCAAGACTCTTTTTTCATCTTGACAATATAGATTGAAAGATTTGAATATCAATTTTAAGTATAGTTTTTGCAGATACTAAGATAGAATCTCATTGGGAGTTGCATAGAAGTGATTAGAAGCAAAAAGCTCTAAGTATGAAAATTGGCCTTTGAAATTAGCAACTACGAATTTCAAAGTGACCGCGAATTTTGAAAAAAGTGTTGTTGAGATTCAAAAGTCACAACCACAAATTTCAGTAGTGATCGCGAATTTTAGAAACAACATCTCCATGTTAGACATAAGATTTCATAATGACAATCGCATCCGAAAAGGAAAATAGCAATCGTGAATTTCAAGTAGCGACCGTGAATTTTAAGATTCGTTAGAAAGATCCAACGACTATTTTTTTTGAAGAGACTAATGGTTTCATGCCACGTGGACTAGCCGTTAGACACAGTTCAAAATTAACAACCGCAAATTTAGTTTTAACTATGAATTTCATCTGATAAGCTTTTAATGCAATATATGCCTAGCACAACTTGAAGATTTAGGCATAGTTTCTTTGTAACATCTCTTTGGTGGTTATTACCTATAAATACACCACCAAATAGACTTGAATGTAAGAGGATAACCATTTTGATTGTGCCAAAACTCTTGCAAAATTAATTCTCAACTTTAACTTTTTATTTCTTCATACATAGTTAAGTGTGAGCTTTTGGGGTTAATAGTGAGCCCTTATATAGAAAACTCTTGTTTAGGTTTACGAATGAGCTTTAGAAAACTCTTGTATACGTTTGAGTGTTAGCCTTGGAAAAACACTTGTAAGGTTGGTGTGAGCCTTGGGAAAACACTTGTAAGGTTTGGTGTGAGCCTAAACACTAAGTTGAGTATGAGCTTGTAAAACACTAGTGATTAAGTGAAATACCCAATTGATGAATTAGGGTGTGAATGTAGGGTTGGTTAATACCCGAACTACTATAAAACTCTTGTGTTCATTCTTCTCCTACTCTTTCTCTAATCTTTCATTTTTATGAGCTTCCTCTAAAATCAAAAGTTTAAATTTACTACAAATTCAACCCCTTTCTTGGTGCACTAGGGCCAATAATTTGTATTAGATCTAAGTCTCGATTCAAGCTTTAATTGTATGAGAAAAGATCAATGACACAAGAAGGAGTCCAATCTTATCTTAATCCCTACTTTAATGGCAATGATTATGCTTTTTAGAAGCATAAAATGGAGATCTATCTTGATAGTGATCTCATCAACTTATGAGATTATATTCTTAAAAAGTAAAAGCCTTCAACAAAGATGGTTGAAGGAGTAGAGGTGGCAATTGCAATAGAAGAATAGAGTGAAACATAAAGGAAGGCAAATGGGAAGAACAATAGGGCAATGGTTATTCTCCTAAGCTCCATGTCAAGAGAAGAAATTGGAAGAGTCCAATATTGCCAAACCACACATGCCATATGGAAAGCATTAGAAAACTATCATGAGGGCATAACTCTTATGAAATCAAGTAGGTTGGAGATGTATGTGACAGAGTGGGAGCTCTTCATGATGAAAGACCATGAAAGCATCATCGAAATGACAAATAGACTCCTCTCTATTGTCACAAACATAAAAAGGTTTCGAAGGATTCTTACCAACTATGAGGTAAATATTAAAATCCTTAAATCTCTTCCATTGGATAAATTTGGTGTAAGAGTATGCAACATTCATGAGTCCAATCTAGAGATTAGGAAAGTGCTAACCGATGCCCTCATTAGTAAGTTTCTCATTCATGAGATGACTCTTAAGAAAGATGAAGAGATGAAAAAGCTAAGAGGATGGAGAGACAAAAAGGAGAAGAAAGTTTTAGCCTTCAAAGCTCAAAAAGATTATTTGAGCTCAAGTGACTCAAATGAAAGTGATAAAAAAGAAAAAGAGCTTAACAAAATATCAAGAATGACCAAGGAGTTGATGAAAAGGAGAAGAGAAAGAAGAATCCAAGAAAGTCATCTTTATGTCATCATAAGGAAAAGAAGAAGAGCTTCAAGGTTACTTGGGATGATGAATCAAGTGATGAAGAAAAAGATGAAGAAAAAGATGAAGTAGCAAACCTTTGCTTTATGGCTCAAGAGGACTTCTTCAAAGAGTTAAGTACTTTTCCATACACTTATGATGATTATGACGAATTTGATGATATAGACAATGAGCTTTTAGAAGCTCTCACTTTGAAATGTGACAAATATAAGTCACAAATGAAAACGCATAAGAAAAATGTTCCAAGTTAGAGGATGAATTTAAATCCTTGAATAGTCTTGTAAGTGAATTGAGGACTTTAAATGAAGAACTCAAAAAATCTATTGAGAGTTTTTCAAATGAGAAAGGAAAATGACTCCTTAAAGGGTAAAGTCATTGAGCTTAAAAATTCTATTTCTAAGTTTTACATGGGAAAGGAAGCTTTGGATTCACATATTATATCTCAAAGACCTCCTTTAGTTAGACATGGTCTAGACTTCAATGGAGCCTATTCATCTACTTCGTCACTCACTACATTCATTAGAGCATCAACACCTCAAACTTTAAGTATTAAGGTTATTAGGAAGAAAGGTGCTTCTAGCATTAAGGCACCTATGCCTAATGACAAAGGAAAGGCCCCCCAAAGCTCAAGGGCTAAGGCTCAAAGAGTAAATTATGCATACTTGTATAATAAAAAGCATGCTTATCCAAACACACACAAAAAATTCTGCTATACTCCTAATCACTTATTCATTTGCATACATTCTCACCACCTAAGTATGAGAAGACCCTCTACTCATACTAAGGTTATGCATATGAGAAAGACACATAAGTCTAAACTCCAATGCCACTATTACATGAAGTGTGGACACATCAATTTATTTTGCCATATTAGGAAGGCACATCTCAAATTAGAGGATTCTTCTAAGACTAACCTCCAAGGACCCAAGTATGCTTGGGTACCAAAGCAAAGTGTTTGATATTGTAGGATGGGGACTCCTTCACCAAATTCTCATTATGGAAAATCTAAAGGTGAATGGAGATTGCTAATGAAGAAGAGATAAAGTTTCAAATGGTTATTTGGTATCAAGCCATTGATGCTAAACTTGTAATGTATCCCTTATCCATTATGTTTTTAACTTAATATATTTATGCATACTTTTAGGGGGAGTTTTATTATTTGATATATCTATGTGTTGACATGTTTGATTTGATTGATTGTGCTATGAATTGAATCAATTGATTTTGCATTTGAGGTTTTTTACATTTCAAATGTTCAAATCAATTATTAAAAATCATATACTCTATACTAGGGTCACATATGAAAATTCTTAAATTTCTAACCCTAGTTTGTGTGTTCAAGCATCTTTAAATGTTTGAATTATTTTGTTTTTATGTTTTTTTATATAAAATTTCCATGCAATTTATGTTTCATCCATTTATCTTCTTATGTGACATAGTTTGATCAATTATGCAAAATTACTTATGTTTGCTATTCTAAAATGTTTGCTAGTCTAATTTGAGTTTGTACAAATGACAAGTTTGTGTAACGGATCTTAAAATCTCCATGTTAGATAGATGATTTCATGGTGACAATCATGTCGAAAAGGAAAATAACAACCGCGAATTTGAAGTAGTGACCATGAATTTTAAGATCCATTAAAAATATCCAATCGCTAGTTTTTGAAGAAATCAATGGTTTCATGCCACATGGACTAGCCGTTAGACATAGTTCAACATTAGCGACCGTGAATTCAATCTTGACTGCGAATTTCGTCTGACAAGCTTTTAATGCAAAATATGTCTAGCAAAACTTGGATTTAGGCATAGTTTCTTTGTAATGTCTCTTTGGTGGTTATTGCCTATAAATAAACCACCAAATAGATTTGAATGTAAGAGGATAACCATTTTGATCGTGCCAAAATGTTTGCAAAGTTAATTCTCAATTTTAACTCTTTATTTTTTTGTATATAGTTTAGTGTGAGCTTTAAACACTTTAGGTTTGGGTTTGAGAGTGAGTCTTTATACAAAAAAAACTTTTGTTTAGGTTTGAAAGTGAGCCATAGAATACTCTTGTACAGGTTTGAGTGTTAGCCTTGAAAAAACACTTGTAAGGTTTGGTGTGAGCCTAAAACACTAGGTTGAGTGTGAGTCTTGGGAAAATACTTGTAAGGTTTGGTGTGAGTCTAAACACTAAGTTGAGTATGAGCTTGTAAAACACTAGTGAAACACCCAATTGGTGAATTGGGGAGTGGATGTAGGGTTGGTTAATACTCAAACCACTATAAAACTCTTGTGTTCATTTTTCTCCTTCTCTTTCTTTAATCTTTCATTTTATGAGCTTCCTCCAAAATCAAAAGTTCAAATTTGCCTTCAATTCAACCTCATTCTTGGTGCACTAAGGCCCAGAAGTCCAGTGTCACATTCTCACACATTGAGATTTGGTTTGAGTCGAGAATCAAGATACTTTTTTACTATTATATGATTGAGTATTTCCATAGATACTCCTTATTAGTTTGGTTTTTTTTTTTAAATATGAGATAACTCATTTTTTAACTTTTTTCTTAACAAGATGTTATTTGGAGTTTTAAATTCTTATTCACCCATTTATCATTTGAGTATATAAATATACTAATTCATAGTTCTCATATAAGATAACATAAGTATGATTCAATTTTTTATAATCGGACAGTGAGGCACACTAAAAATAAAACCTCACTTAATGAATATGATATGCCATTTTTTTTTTTTAATAATATGTTTGATATGTACTCAGTATTTTAGACTTGAGTAATGAAAGAACAAAATTTATTTTATGTGTTACTTATTTAATAATTTAGTGTAAATACACCAAAGTGTAGCAAAATATTTTTCTTCCCTTCTTACAGCCTGGTGAAACCTACAAGTTGTTAGCAGATATGGTAAATTACTTTTGAAATATTTTCTATAAATTACTATCTTATAATTGTCTTGGTCGGGTCTAAAAAGTTGGTATTTCTGATCATTTACTTTGTAAATTTCAGGATGATCTTTTCTTAGGTAATATAGCTAGCGGTGACGTATATGACTGCAATTTGGGAACCTTTTTTGAGCTCTTTTTTATATAAGAATATCCTTATTGGCTCTCTCTCTCTCTCTCTCTCTCTCTCTATATATATATATATATATATATATATATATATGTCTCGCATGTGACACATAGTAATATAATAATATAATATATTTATTGTATTTCAATCATTTTGTACATTAGAAAAATATCAATATATAATTCTACATATTAGAATATATTTATGTCAAATATATTATTTAAAACTAGGCAATTTTATATTGAGTCTGCAATAAAAGTCATCCTCTACATTTGATATTTTGTTTTTCACCATTTTTTTATTTGAATATGTCTTATATTTGTTCATAATAAATTGATGAAATCATTTTTTGTCAAATTTTTTTAAAAAATTCTTTATAATTCTTTTTCAAACATCCAAAACATTCTAAATAAACAAAATCGAAACATCATTTCAACTTTTTCATGACAATGAATGACAACTTATAATTGATGTTAGATGAATTTATTTATATGACTATTATAGATTTTATTAGAACAATTATAATATATTAATAAAAGTGCTGTATATGAAATTATTATTTCACTAAATTATATATATTTGAACTTATAAAAAAGTTATATTAACATGTATATTTATATGGTTTTACAATATATTTATTATTTTTTATCACGTATTTCTATTTGCTATAATTTGACAATTGCTAATTTTCATAATTCTCTTGAATTTCAAATTGAATATAAATGTTCACATTTCTCCTATTATAATTAATTATGAATCTAGTAGGAGAAAGCTCCAACTTTCTCTTTTTGTTTGAGAACACAATTTATGGAGGACACATTTATTATATAGACTTCCACATTTAATTTATAGTATTCAAATAGATAACCTTTTGTACATAAATTTTAATATTGATTAATTCGTTTTATTTTTAATATTTTGTGTTATATTGTAACAAATGATATGAGAAATTTATTTTTTAAAAAATTAGCCTATACACACACACTTATACACACATACACACATGGAGTAAAATATGCTTGTTGCCTGAATTAAATTGGAAACTTCTCTAAATTATCATATATATTAACTTTGAATTTATAATTTATATACAAAAAATTAAAATTGATTAAATCAATGTGTGCAGGATTGACGTCAATAACTATTTATAGTGCAAAATAAAAGGATTTACAATCAAATCAAACAAAAAAAAAAAGAAGAAAACAAATTATTAATGATCATAAAAGGACGCAGAAGAAAGAAAACAAATCCTTATTGATCGTAAAAGGACATATGTAACATATTCATGTGACATTTGTTTGTGAAACAAAAAATAAATCTATGAAAAGCATACAATTTTTTTTATATATCATGTGGCACATGGGTTGCAATGATGCTCCATGCTTATTTCTTTTTAGTATATGATATCATTCAAATAATTCTATGATATTATTCTGATTAAATATGGATTAGGTATATCTTATTGTATCAATAGAGAGAATATTTGGAGAACATGTGATCTAAGACATTAGTCTTGTTTTTATACTTTGAATAATAACAAAATAATGACAAAACCTTGAGAAGTTCTAACGTTTGTATTTTAGTGTTTTGAATACAAGTGCTTTGATACAAGTGCTCATATGTCTAAAGTATTTTGGACCATTCAACAGGTGTTGAACACTTTAATGGGCATTGAACAATGTCCAATGGGTGTTAAATATATGTTGTAGATGTTTAAAACTTTATGGACCGCGCAACGAGTGTTGTTCTTTCACAACGGGTGTTGTAGAAGTGCTATAGTTTGAGCTATTTTCTCTAGATCTCACCATGACCGTTGATCTTGCCCTCATAATAGGCATTGCATATTCGCAATAGATATTGAACAAAAATGTCTTAGATTGAGCAAAACTCACTAGAACTTGAAACAGGTATTAGTCCTTCACAATAGGCGTTAGAGAAACACTCTAGATTGAGCTAAAACTTTTAGACCCTCCTACAAGGCACACTTCATATCTCAACAGGCATTGAAGATATATCCAACAAGCGTTGAGAATTCTCCAACAACCATTGAAGCATTTTCTGAAGTGTTTGAAAAATAAAGCATAATGTTCATGCTTCCAGAAAAATCAACAACGAGCGGTGATTTTACTCCCACAAGCATTGAGGTCAAAGCCAATAACCGTGAAAGGATGAACAATGGGTATTGAAATTATCTGTTACAAGATCAACAAACGTTGTTGAGAATCAGTGATCATTGTCACATTTAACCGCTAGTTTTACAGAAAAACTGTTAGACTGAACTTCAATTATTCTAACGACTAGTTTGTAATTGGCTAATAAGGAACATTTCTACATATCAGAATAATGTTAGAAACTCTAGAGAACATTTATAATCAATTAGAGAACATCTAGCAAGCTATTTGTGCAAAAGTTTTAGTGTTGCTTTAATTTGGGTAGAGTGAGGATTATTTTCTAACTCTTTGAGAGTAGATTTTATTGAGCACTAAAAATGTAATTGCTGCTTATTTTGAGAGGTATTGGCATTACTTGGATTTATCCTTGCTAGTGGTTAAAAGGTTGGTATTGTGCCTTAAAGAGTTGGGTTGACTCTGTTATTCCTTGTTGAAAGAGAGTAATTGTAAAGGTTATTCCTTAGACTGGAAAAGAGAAAGTTTTTCATAAGCCTTAAAAAAGAATAAAAACGACCCAAGTGAAAGTGTGAGGAATGAAGTAGGCACATTGCTGAACTACTATAAATCTTTATGTTGATTTGTGTTTGTTGTTTCTGTTAAGTTTTTTTAATTTTTATTTACAACCCAATTCACCCCCCTCTTGGGTTGTCTCATCTGCACCCAAACCAACATCTCCATTTTTAAGCTTAATTCATCACCATGAGTTTAATTCACTTAATTTATTATAGGTTCAGTTCGATTATAATTTAGGTAATAATTTAATTGCCAGCTTAATTTGTTTCGGATACATGACTCTTCAACTCATGTTTAATCATCTTGTTAGAAAGTATCATATTCTTTAAAAACATTATTATTTTCAATATTCTTTAAAAACATTATTATTTTCAAAAAGTGTCATATAAATGAGGAAATATCATCTATTATAGAAGTATGTTCATTTTTGTTTAAACAGTTCATTTGAATCTTTATATAAAAGGCCCTTTAAATTGTTAATCTCACTTCCAAATAGCAAAACTTGAGTTAAACATCCGAGTGAACTGTCTAACACCAAACCTCTCATGTCTTTTCCAATTTGATTGGTCTCAGCCTAAAAACACTTCAAATTACTCAACTTAATATCATTAGTTTCATCATTTCGTAAGTTGGATATCATGTGATTCAATAAATTGATTTTAATTTTCTAGAAACATTGGGCTTTATTTGATGAAGGCTAAGCTTAATTACAGTAGTGGGCGTTCCACTCTCACACTGAAATTGTATGTGTTTTTCTTGATTGTATTTATATTCCATCAAAGTTATGTTGTGTTCGTTTAGTATTAGGCAATTTATCCGCCTAATATTGGGAGTAATTTGTATGCAAAAATATTTTTATTATTTAATTATTATATATATATATGTATATATATATATATATATATATATATATATATATATATATATATATATATATATATATATATATATATATATATTTGTTATAGTTGAAGTCCAATTCATATTAATGCATTATTCATAATATATAATTTATTAATTAACATATTTAAATATACAACATACTCTGTTTAATTATGCGAGACATATACCAATTCATTCTAATTAATAGGAAATATATAGTGTAAAAATAACAAAAATATAAGCCATTTACAGAAACTTAGATTTAAAAGAATTCAAATAAATTAAGTTTTACTTTGAGAATATTTTATTTAAAAAGCTATATTTAAAATTTATTTTTTATTTAAAACTAATTTAGTTAGAAAATTAAAGAATTCTATTAATGATTTTAGGAAAACGTATATAAACAAAAAACTTTGTGGTTTTATATCTTTACACTTATGAAACTATAAAATTTTTTATGACAGAAACATTATAATTAACTTGATTAGTAAACATAGATTAAATAGATTACACTATCTAAAATTATTGATGTTAAACTATTACAAAAAATTTTATAGTTCCATAATTATAAAAATGTGATATATATATATATATATATATATATATATATATATATATATATATATATATAGTCTCAGTGATCTACGTTTTTTTAATAGTTAAATTAAAGAGAGGAATTTGAGATGGTGAATACAACTAAGTGAATATTACCTTATCACAAAATTAAAAATAAAAATAACTTATAAACATAAAGAAGCTTTGTATTGGAACAAATAGTGTGATTAATATTGTGGCACACAATTTGTGTGATTTTATTTTATGACTCGACACTCAATTGTGTGCTTTGCCCTTTGTTTTGTTCCGTAAGCCAAGAGAAGCGCATCCCAAATTCACACTTCCGAACCATAAAAGATAAAATTTCACAATAAGAATATTTATCAAATTTTAGTTTGTAGTTTGTTTAGTTACTCCATAAGTGTACTACTAGCTAGGGGAAATATCAACGAAATTGTTGTGGGCCAATATACAAAAACCTCGGGAAGCAAGTTATAGCTCTATTTCCTACATAGGCAGCACATGTTTGTCATTATTTCAGTAGATCAAAAAAGAATCATTTGCAAGTTGATTTTGCGTTTAATCAGTAATGGATCTCCATTCCAGCTCCGGCTTACCTTATCCGTGTCCGTGTCTATATATATATATATATATATATATATATATATATATATATATATTAAAATAAATAATAATAACTTTAAGTTATAAATTTTAATTGGATGAATAATATTTTTTATAAAATTAATTATTAGTTTAATTTCAAAATTTATGATTTTTTAAAATAATATATAAAATATTTATATTTTTAAGTTAGTGTTATTTTATTTCTTAAATATTAAAAAATTAAAATAATATAATTTGAGTTCAAAATTTTTAAATTAAACAAAAATTTTAATTATATTGAACTAAGTTGGTCAAATTTAGTCAAACCTCATTTTTTATCTTGACAAGTTAGATTAATAGTAACTAATATGTATATCAAATGTTATTTTTGCATAAAATAATATTAGAATAAGCTACAAAGTTAAAAGGAAGCAAACTCCAAGTCTCAAAAGATGGAACGTAGAGTTGTGACTGCTATCAAGCTTAAGGATGGAACAAATTGATCCAAATGAGAGTGCAGTAAGCTTTTAGCGTAATCCACAATTGTAACCAGTAAATGAGCTTGTGATCGTGACTTTTGAATCTCAGAGAAAAGAGCTTCAACAAACATTTGAAAAACCATTTGAAGCATATCACGTGTCTAAAAAGTTGTTTAACTATTTAAAGAATGTGACCACGACTATGAAGGAACTTTGAACTAATTAGTTTAGGCCATAACACGGTGAAAATTGCGTCTCCTATTCCAGCTCGATCCTAGATCGCGACTACAACTAGAGAAATTGTGATTGAAATCTATGAACCAAAATGAAACATTATAATGGCTAGTGTAAGGAATAAATGACCAACCACCACATGTTACTAGCCATTAGACATATTACAAAAATCTCAACTGTGAAATAGGAATCCTTAGTGTGAAATATAGATTGCGACTATAATTGAGACATCTCGACTACAAAACCTGTTCGATAAGCATTAAATGTAGGATTTTTCTACCATATTTTGGAGATATGGAGATAGTTGTATTAAGAATGACTATTTGGTGGTTGTAAACTATAAATACTCCATCAAATGACTTTGAATGCAAGAAAATAGTCATTTTATTATGCTCAAACTCTTGCAAATTGATTTCTTGCTCCTCTCTCTTTATTGTTATTGTACTTTATTTGTTGAGAGTGTATTGATTGTATTCATTTGTTGTAAAGGTTGAATGTGAGTCTTAAAAGGTTGGGTATTAGATATTACAGCGAGTCTTAGTTGGAAATAACTCTTGTAAGGCTGTAAACACAAGTGATTGGGTTGGAAGTGAGTCTAAATACTAAATTGAGTGTGAACTTGTAAAACACTTGGTGGGTTAGTGAAATACCTAATTGAAGGGTTGAAGAGTGGATGTAGGTCATTTAATACATGAACCACTATAAAATATTCTTGTTTTGATTTCTCTCTTTCGTCATTTCTATCTTTTAATTAATTTGTAACCTTCAAAATTTAATTTTACCACTAACTCAACTCCTTTCTTTGTGCACAAGAGCCAACAAATTGATTTTAAATTTAAAAATTAATTATATTCATTTGTAAATATTTTTTTTGCTTTCATACATAGCGTTCATATCTACATAGTATTTATATCTATATATAGATAATGTACAAGTGTAAAATTTATAATTATTAAATAAAATTTTCTCTCTTATTTTTTAGTATTATTTTTAGAAAAAGAACATTGTCATCATATCTACTAAAGAAGAATCGCCTTAATTTATTGAGATCAACAAATTAATACCTATAACAAATGAAATATAAAAATTTTGGCACTTTAAAAAGGATTGATAGAAGATTATTATGATATAGGAAATGAACAACTAAGAAAAATTATATTGATAGATAGTGAGGTTTAGATTTTTTTCATGTTATAATTTCTTTTATACATTTTATTCATTAATTTTTTATATTAAAATATTTTGTTATTTTATAGGGAATGAAATTATAGATAATAATGTTCAATCATATAATTGAATAATTCAAGATTTTTTTTTGAGAAGGAAAAACTTGCACTATTTCAAATGGTGTGATAAAAGTGTTAATATTATATTTATTGAGAACAAAGTAGAAGGTTCACAATTTATATAATAAAAATTGTTAATATGGTATTTATAAATGAGTTATATCTTATAATTTTATCATCCTTAATGAAGTTGAAAACAAAGTAAAAGGTTCACAATTTCTAAGTATTAAATTTATATATATATATATATTAGATGTCTTTGGTGTAATGCTTTATGTTAAAACTTCAATTAATATTTTTAAAAAAAAGACAATATTGAAGAGAAAAAAATTATAATAGTCAATTCCAAGTATGAATAATATTTTTCCTTAAATTTTTTTATTTAATAATATATATTTTTATATTTAAATATTTTATAAATACAACAAGAATGAAATAAATTTTATAAAGAAATTTGAGAAAAAAATGAAGGAATACTAATTGCAGAAGAGATTGAGAATAATCGAACTATAGTTTTATCAAATTGCAAAGCCTCATTTTATAACGACAGTTTATTTTTATTATAGATAATTTCAATTTATAATATATAATGATAAATTTTTACATATGTTTTGTTGGATTAATTCTTATATAGTTATTAGTTTAAATTATAATAGTATCATTTTATTTAGAAAGTAATGAATGTCATAAGAAATTTATATTAAAAAAAAGTACTTCTCTCATAAAGGTAAAACTTTATCATACATTAATTTTTTAAAATATATTTATTAATAGAAATATGATCCTAATATTATTTTGATATTTTAATTATTATGGTGAATATGTATATTAATGATGAGTGATGAAAGTTAAAGTTGTAAACTTACCACAATGGTTGGTTCAACTAAGTCCTTTAAGATATGGATAGTCAGCTCGAGTCTCTTGGTTCGATTCCTACAAGAAAAAAACAATGAAAGGGGTGTTTGATCCATTGTCAGAAGCCTACTCTAATACTTAAGTTCGTAATCTACAGGAAATATAGAGTGAGTGAATGTAAAATGTGAGAAATACTTGGTAATGTCTTTTTAATGGTTGAAATGACCAGTTTCCTTGTTGAAGTAGGATTTGGATTTTTTTTTTTTTTTGGTTTAGAAGTGTTGTTTCGTGATAAGGATTAACTTCCTAATGAAGACTTGTTACTTCTTGATTAGGATGAGTTGTGGACAAAGTGTCCATATGTTGGCCTATGGATTCGTGGACTTCATTTTAGGCCAAGTTGATCTTGTTATCTTGACATAGTTTATAAAGTCAACCTATCTTTATACGTAGTTAGACCTAGCCTATATTTATTTTGGTAGTACCACACGTCCCCCCCAGTCTTTGTCAATTTACATCTTGAAATTAGTAAGGGGAATTACTAAACTAATATGGGTGAGTTGACCCTTAGAAGAGCTACTAAATCATTTTGAGCTAATAGGTATTTGAGAGGAAATTTTTAATTTCAAAGTTGAAATTAAAAATGTGCCATTGATTATCATACCATGTGATTAAGTAGCCTTGGGTAATATATGTTGATTGATTCAATATGCACCATTTGATGATGTGGCGATTCTTCTGGCTCAAACACTTCGTCTTCCTTTCTAAGGGCCATAAATAGGGGAAGGCAACAACTAAATTCCCATTTGCATTTTTTGCTACCATTATGATATTATTTTTGCTTTCGAAGACCAAAAATTGGAAAACCTGATCTTGGCTTTTAAGGACTTCTATTTCAAATTTATGGAAGGCAAGTCATGATTTTATATTTTGCAAGTTTCCTTCTTCTTTTTTGTTTTGGATTTTTCATTTTTGAACTTCTTAAAATGGATCCTTAAAAGCAAGATCGCTTCTTCTTCCTCTATATACATCAAGGATTTGAAATTTCTTGAGACCTATGGTGAGAACTATACTGCAGAAAACCTAGAAACTTATGTGCTAAAGTGGATGTTGATGAAGAAACTATTGTGGGAGAACAAATAAAATGGTAGATGAAAATGAGGATGAACAAATGGGCGAAGGTGAGGTTAGCCCCAATGGATAGGATGAGGATGAAGAGGTATAACATGCTAATTTGATGGAGGTGTTGGCTTAGTTAGTACCTCTTAAGTACAATAATCTAACCCTCAGGTTGTAAAGATTTTGAGTGAGATGACCATGTGGGATTTGATTAAGATCCGTAAATAATACAAAATTTTAAGCGAGTTTATTTGAAGTGTGCCTGAATTGGGGATGAGGGTGCTTTTTGAGCAGTCCCTTAAATAATTTATGTTACATGAGGAAGATTTGAAGGCTAGCCTTCGGTGCCTCTACCTTTGTAACAATTATTCACCACCACAGTGTGGCTTCCTTTTAGTTTAGCCCAACGCTCTCAGGATACTTATGGGGATGTGCTTATTGGCTCAAGAGAAGTGTTTGTCCTTTACTACTTGTGTGTTCAAACATGTTTACATGTTTTTAGACCACTCGAGTGAAAATCACTATCATTTGTCTTCCTACTAGGCACATGACTCTTTAACAACCACCTTTTTTTTTTCCATCAAAGGATGAAAGCACAAGTATTTTATAGTTACTTGAGGACATCTATTTTACCTCAAGGTGGCTAAGTAAGGAAGAGCAAAACACCAATATAGAGGTTTTTAGAGAGGAGGCAATGGTTGATAAGATATGAGCAAAAGATCATATTGACTAGATTGGGCTGATAAACAAATAATATCCCATTGCCAAGTTATCTAGTAAAAAAATTTTATTAATTGCTACCATGCTAGCTAATGGTACTAATATATATATTTTTTACTTCATAGAGATGGATTTTACTGCAATCTAAGAGGAGATAACTCGTGTAAAGGCAACCTAGGTTGCCAAGAAGAAAGGTTGGGTAAAGAACGTTGATTCTAAGAAGCGAGCCATAAAGGTGATTATTCCAGAGTCCTCGACATGAGATGTAAATGAGCCCTTCATCATTTCTCCTATGCACCTTGAGTAGGAAAAAGAAGGTGATTGCCCTCGAGGTGCCTCCCTTAAAAAAGACTTAGGTGGAGGTAGTGAAATTTGACTTAGAGGAGGAGTTTTAATGCTCCTAAGGAATTTGAACAAATGCCTTGATCCTTAAGGATACCTGAAGGGGAAGTTTGAGGATTGCTCATTGACTAACCCTTTGATCAATAAAACTTTAGGGAGGATCTACGTCTCCCTTAAGAAGGAGTAATGATTCAAGTAGCTAATAGATAAGCAATTATTTGATTAGATTATCATGCACAACCTGAAGGTAAATAAGATAAATATATTTGGGTTCAGTTCGTAAGAATAAGAATCAAATCAACCAAACCAAAATAAGATAAAAATGTTTTTTATATAATTTAATTTAGGGCATTTATGTCTTTCACTTTGCAACTAATGAAGCCTTACATCTCTTTTAATTTTTCTAGCCATTCTCCTTCCTTTATTCTTCTTTTTATTTCTAGTCATTTTACTTCCTTCATTCTTCCTCTTGTTTTTCTTCTATTCTTTCTTCAATTTCTTTTTACTAAAGCACATATGGTATTGTCATTAGCTTGAATCATTCCTTTTTTTTAAAAAAAAAAAAATTCCTTTTACTCCTGTTCATCATCCTCAGGTAGAGAAGAAAGCAGTGATGGCTTTTTATGTAATAACAAGATTGAAAGAAGTGAGGGGGTAGATCAAAGAAACATGATTAAAATGAAACGGGTAGATCAAAGAAACAAGATTATTGTAATAATATGATTGAAACGACTCTTTCTCCATCTGGTTAAATCAAAGAAACATCTTTTTCTCTATTCAACTGTAAGGGAGGATATTTATTCTTTTTCAAAAGCATACATTTTTCATAAATTTGTATTCATATTTCTTTTGATGTAATATGGCTCTTTCTGCATATGTTAATGTTTGCATTAATGGATCATTTTTTAATATTTCATGTTATTTTAAAATTTTTATTTAGTTATATGGATTTTTGATTAATTATGATGTAATTTGAAATTCAAATCCAATTATGTTCTTCAATTTTTTAGTTTATTTGATGGGTTTGATGAGTTTTTTTCAATTTGTTGACTTTTGCAAAAACAAATTAAAAAACTAAATCAACCCAAAATTTTTAATTTTGTTTAAGTCAGTTCTATAAATATTTTAGTTTAGTTTCATTACTCTTTTAAAAATATTTTGGTTTATTTGGTTTTGCCTTGTTTAGTTTAGTTTGAACCAAATCAAGTAAATGTTCAGCCTTGTAAGGAGGAATATCGAGCTTCTAAAAGAGATGGAAACATGGAAGAAGAAGGAAGAAGTGGCTTGATCATTAACGAGTGAGGAGATGGCTCAAATCTGCTTGAGCTACAATGTGGCTATAAGGTGTGAGCTGGCCAAGGTGCACCTAGGCCTAGACTTTGAGTTTGTTAGTGACACCATTCCCAGTGCGACTTCACTTGAGCTGAAGGAGGAATATGAAGAAAAAAAGAGGAAGAAGAACTAGATAACAGGGAGGGAAGGAAGGAAGGGTGAGGCTAAGAAGTAGTTATAGGCCTATTGTTAATCATGGCCTCTCCCTGTATTTTGTAAAAATTACTAAAGTAATCAAAATTTCTTCCTTTATTTCATTCTTCTTGTATTATTTGTACATTATTCTTTTGTGCTTATGAACCATAAAAACTCTACAATATTAACTAAATAGTAATAAGATAATAATTGAGTGATCTTAAATGACCAAGCCATTTAACTGTGACAAGCTAAGTAAGCACCCAAGTTTCCAAATAACCACATGCTTAGACTTAACAATACTTTAAGCAATATTAAAATGATTGAGCTAATCTTGCAATTTGTAAGATTGAGTAGGCATTTATTAAAGAAATGATGGATGTGAAGATGTTAGATTAAGGCATTCACTATCCTTTATGATGAGTAAACCTATGGGCTCAGTGCACGCTTATATATAATACAGCTTATGGTAGGGTTAAGACCTTTTTACAATGTATGAGATTTATTAGGTTGGTATGTGTGTTTGCATTATAAACATATTCAGAGTCATAATTCATATATTTAATAGATTAATTCCCTTTAAATTCATGAAATAATTTTTTAATTTTGATTATAATTGAACCTCATGAAGGGTATTTTATGTTTTTTAGCAAAGAATGAAAGAAAAAAGAACAAAGGAAGGAAAAGGGAAAGACATGACCATGTGCATGATTGTGCTTCATGAGGAATGAAGAAGAATCAAGTTAATGCATGACTATGCATTCCTAGACATACTCGTGCCATTCTTTAAAGCAAAAGGGCCAACAGGTCGCGCTGAGACATGAATATGCGAGTGGTCGTGTGTTGGAGGAACAAAATTTTAGACTAAGAGATGTCTGGGATGCATGACCATATCCTCTTTGTTACAAACCAATTGCATAATGGCGTAAACATGTGCATTGTTGTATTATTCCAAAAGACAAAAATAAGATTTTTTTATTCTTTTTCAAGCTTTTCCTTTTTGAGATCTTTCAAGCTCCCTACTATGAAGA
The DNA here is from genome assembly GCA_949677035.1 of Omphalea diandra. Taxonomy (NCBI): domain Eukaryota; kingdom Viridiplantae; phylum Streptophyta; class Magnoliopsida; order Malpighiales; family Euphorbiaceae; genus Omphalea; species Omphalea diandra. The sequence goes on along the minus strand of CATIWR010055143.1, from coordinate 11,756 downwards.
TACCTTTTTGTCATTATTTAAGGATGAAAATTACCAAGGATTAGGGCATGAAGAGATACCTACAGATAAGGGAAAAGAAATAAGAGTTGAAGGAAACATTCAATAAGAAAAGGAAAGAACTTTGAGGAAGAAGATGCATCCAATCAAGGAGATTCAAAAAGATGTCTAGGGCTTCTATTGTAATTAATTTGATTGTTCTATTTTCTTCTACTTTCTTTATCATGAACTAAAACCCTAAGGCTAGGCTTGTAGATGGATCTTGTATGATAACTTTTAGATTTCTTAGTTTAGTTCCTTTTGGTTTTTCATTCATTTTTTGTGTTAGCAATTATTAAGTGCTTTATTTTATTGATTAATTGGCCATTAATCATGCTTAATTCTATGAACGGATTACCAATAAATGCTTTTTATGAAATAGTTCTTTAATATTTCTCTTACTTTGTTATGTATTGAGAAACCTTAATAAAGCATTACTATCACTAAAGTCTTATATAAAATGGCAATTGCATGATGTTTAGTTCTTGTGTTGAGAGACCTCTAGCTTAACATGTTTTTGTATAATGATTAATAATTGAGAGACATTAATTGATCACCTTAGTGACTTGATAGTAACATTAGATGCAAAAACTAATTGTTTGAGAATTAGGAGTCAATTAGAAGTTTCCAAGTGAAGTTGAACCTTAGTCACCTTTATCCATTGATTGTTTCCACATTATTCGATTGTTAATTAGTTTACTTTCTCGCTTTTAATTATAATTATTCATTTACTTTAGTTCTTTAGGTAATATAAGATACAAAATATGTAGTATTTAAACTCGATCGTCATTGGCTTAATATTTGTATGCACAATACACTTTATTACTTACTGATACATGGATTTGCATTTCAAAGGGTATTTTTATACTAGTACACACCTATCATTATTTTCTTAGTGTCATTGCCAGGGATCAATGACTTTAATACTAAGTTATTTTTTTTGTATTAATCTAGAGTTTTATTTTTTTTAACTTATGTTTCTTGGTTTTTTTTTGCTATTATGCATATGATTAAAATTCAAAAATCAAGAAAACAAAGAAGACTTGCTTCCTTTTGACCCTGAAATTGAATATACCTTAAACCAAAGAAGGTGAGAACACTAATAAAATCAAGAGATGGAAAATCAAGAAAATCAACCTTTGAAGGAATTCACTACACCACCTTTTAAAGGACTGTGACTGGTTATCACCAGACCAACTACCAATGCAAATAACTTCAAAATCAAGCTAGCTTTCATCCAAATGCTTGCCAATACTTTTGAATTCCAAAGTCTTTCTCATAAAAATCCTAATGCTCACATAACAAACTTTTTAGAGTTTTATGGAACCTTTAGACAAAATAGACTATTGGTGGATGTAGTAAGACTACGCCTTTTTACCTTCACTATCAAGGATAAGGCCAAACAATGGATAAATTTAATGGAGCCTGAAAGCATCACTATTTGGGAATAACTTTCTTAAGCCTTCCTTAATAGATATTTTCCTGCATTAAAGACAATAAGGCTTAGGAATGAAATCACTATATTCAACCAACAAAATGGGGAGACATTAAATGAAACATGGGAAAGATTCAAAGATCTTTTGAAAAGATGCTCTAACCATTAAATTTCGAAGTGGTCAATCGTGTATACATTCTACAATGGACTTTTTAAGATCACCATAGATGCAACAATTGGAGGCTTTCTTTTGGATAAAATAACGACTGTGGCTTATGCTTGATTGGGACAGTAGAAAATAATAATTATCAAGCTCATGAAAGGATTGCACAAAATAAAATGGTAAAAATTCAAAACATGGATGCACTGCAAGCTTTGAAAGCTTGAGTATCATCTCTATTTAAGCAATTAAGTTTCTTTATTTGTAATTTGGTGTCTTTTCTTTTCTTTATGTGTGGATTTTATGGGGAAAATGGACATAAGAGTATTGATTATCAAAGTAGGGAACCTTTTTGCTTAAGAGCAAGAAAACTTTGTGGGAAACTTTAATTATTAGATGAATAACCTTTACTCTAATACATGCAATCTAGGTTAGTGAAATCACCCTAACTTCTCTTGGTCAAACAATAATACCTTAAATCCTAAAACATAAGGACCACTTGATTTCCAACCACCACCACCAAATTACTAACCTCAAGAAAAGAAATCGAGCTTAGACTACCTCATGGAAAATTTCATATCCAAAACTAATGCTAAACTCATTTTCTAAGATGAAATGATTAGGAAACTTGATGCCAAATAGACTTAGTCACTAAAAACTAGTTATCTTCCATCCATAACCTTAAGATAACCAATTTCATTAGCTCTTGATCCCAAGCAACCCTACCTAATAACTCTGAAGCCAATCCCAAAACGTAAGTGAAAGACATAACCTTAAGGAGTGGTAAAGACCTTTAATATAAGGTAGATAAGGAAACAAAGGAAGAAGGCAAGGGGGATAAAATAGAAGAACCCATTATGGAAGATAAACATAAGGAGAAGGTTAAGCCATATGTACCTTTTGTTTCTTTCCTTTTAAGTCTTAAGCAATATGCGGTGGATAAGTAATCTGACAAATTTTGACATGCTCAAAAAAATCCAAATCAACAAACCTTTTGTGGAGGCGCCTGCCTAAATGCCAAAGTGTTTTAAGTTCATAAACGATGTGCTCTCAAAGAAAAGACACTTAGAGTAATGTGAAATCATGACATTAACCAATGAGTGTAGTGCCATTATCCTTAATAAATTACCTTCAAAAATAGGAGATCTATGAGTTTTACTATACCTTAAGATATTAGTCAAATTTCAATTGATAAATCTCTTTGTGATTTAGGCTCTAGAATTAATTTAATATTATTGGCCCTAGGCACCAAAAAGGGGGGGGGAGGGGGTTGAATTGGTGTTTAAAAGGAAATTAAAGTGAGATAAAGAAAGAGTAGAAAAAAGACACAAAGATTTATAGTGGTTTGGGTATTAATCAACCCTACATCCATTCCCTAATTTTTTACAATTGGATGTTTCACTCTTTCAAAATGGCGTTTCCAAGCTCATACTTAACTTATACATTTTATGTTTTCAAGACTCACACAATAACCTTTCTTATAAGTGTTTTCTAATGCTAACACTAAAACCTCTCTTAAGTGTTTTCATAGGCTCACACTAAAACCTTTCTCAAGTGTTTTTACAGGCTCACACTGAAACCTATTACAATTGGTGTTTAATGCTCACACTAAACAATCACTTAAAACATAAAGAAGAATTGAAAGAATGAGTAGCAAATGTGTAAGAGTTTTGTTATAAGTTAATGAATTCTTTTGCATTTACATCTGTTTGGTGTAGTACTTATAACTCATACCACCAAAGAGATGTTACACTATGAAGCTCATTAAATCTTTAAGACAACTAGGCAGATTTTGCATTAATTGCATGACAGGCGAGAGTCACAATTTCTACTAAAGATTCGCGATCGCGACATTCCAATTTTTATACGAGAGATAAAAATTCCAGTGGAAAACTCTGTTTGTGTCTAACGGCTAGTCCACGTGTCATCTCTTTATTGGTCCATCAGGAAAATATAGCCGTTGCTTTCTAACTAACCATAAAAGTCATGGTCGCGATTATTCCTTGTATAGAGCGCGACTTAGGACGTGAATTCTTCTGTTTGAAGGAGAATTTTCATCTTCATGAATTGCAGTCACTACCCATAGTGTCACCCTTGCGAATTTTGTTCTTTAACGGATACCTGAGACACTTGGCACACTATGGTTGTGGACTTGATTCCCTCTTCATCACTATGAAATTCGTGGTCGCGACTGAAAGGCGACAGAGACCGCGAATTCATTTGTGACTTTGACACTCTCATATTTAGATGCGTTGCGACAAAGATGATGCCCACGAATTCGTCTGCCCTAGTTTCACCCTGTTCTTGAGCTAAGTTGTGGTCGTAAATTAGAAGTCACTGACTGCGAATTTGGATCAACTTTGCCTTCTTAAAGATTATGTGCTCCATCCAACTTCCAATTAAAAAACTAACTTAATTATGCAAAACAACACTTAATAGAAACATTAGGATTGATTAATCTCTTTTGTCAAGATCAAAAGAGGTCCATGACTGAGGATTAACCATCCTAGTCCAACAAATATCTTTATTTATGTTTGAAAAACTAGGTATTTATAAGATGAAATCAATAATGATTTCCTTTCAATTAGCAAACCACTCAATCATTTATCCAAAAGGGATAATGGAAGGTGTGCTTACCAAGGTAGACACGTTTATAATCCCTGTGGATTTTATATTGCTTGATATTAAAAAGATAGGGAGATTCATTTGCTATTAAGATGACCATTCCTTTTGACTGAAGAGGCCCTAGTTGATATTAGATAAGGAACATTAACCTAGAGCATGAGAGATGAAAATGTAGTGTTTAACATTTTCAAAGCCATTAAGACACCTATGGAGGATGAAAGGTACTTAAGGATCAACATCATCAAATAATGTTCTAAGGAATTCTTTCAGGAAAAAGAAGAAAATCTTGATATTTAAAAGGTAGCTATGGTAAGAGTGGATGAAAAGGAGATAAAGAGCACTATAGAAGTAAGTGCCCTAACTCTTGAGGTATGTGACATTAATTCTTCTTCTTTTCTATCTAAGCCTTTAGATTATGATAAATTCCTTAAGGTAACTCCATTCTCTATCCTTAAACCTTCCCAACTTAAGATTAAACATTTACATCCTCATCTTCGGTATGCATTCTTACAAAAATATAATACATAATAGGTTAACATCTTTCATGACCTCACACAAGCATAAGAGAAAAAATTATTAAAGCTGTTAAAAGATAGGATTAAAGCCTTGGGCTAGACTATAACGAATATTAGGGGGATTAGTCCTATACATTGCATGCATAAAATCTTAATGAAGGATAATCATAAACCTACTATAGAGCACTAAAGGAGGCTTTATCCTAACATAAATAGGTGATTAGGAAAAAGGTTGTCAAATTACTAGATGCAAGGATCATCTACCCTATTTCGGATAACCCATAGGTTAGTTCAATGCAAGTAGTTCATAAGAAAGGGTGGATGACTATTATAAGCAATGAAATATGAGCTTATCCATATTATAACCATGACAAGATTGAAAGTGTGCATTGATTGTAGAAAATTGAATGTGGCAACTCGTAAGGACAATTTTCCTTTGCCTTTTATTGACCAAATGTTTGAAAGACTTGCAGGGCATTAATACTTTTGCTTTCTAGATGGATAGATGAGGGCATTAACACTTCTGCTTTCTAGATGGATAGAGGATCAAGAGAAGATAACTTTCACATACCCATATGGTATCTTTGCCTACCATCGTATATCATTTGGACTATACAATACATTGACTACCTTTTAAAGATGTATGATGGCAATATTATTCAAAATGATGGAGAAAATGATTGAAATATTCATGGATTATGCTTCTATTTTTGGTGATTCTTTTGATGATTGTTTCGCTACCCTTGATACGGTGCTATAAAGATGTGGATAAACTAATATAATGCTTAATTGAGAAAAGTGTCACTTCATGGCACGTGAGGGCATAGTTCTTAGACACAAGATCTCATCTTATTGCATTAAAGTGGAACAAGACAAGATTGAAGTCAAACAAATTACCCCTCTACCATCTATTAAGGGCATTCGTCAAAGGCATAGGAGTTTCCTTGGACGTAGCTCTTCATAAAAAACTTTTCTAAAATTTCTAAATCTTTTTATGCTCTCTTAGCTAAAGATGTTCCTTTAAAATTTTCTAATAAATGTTTGAATGCATTTCACAAGTTAAATAAGGAACTCACTTTTGCTCTCATCATGATAAAGCTGGATTGGTCATTGCCTTTCCAGTTGATGTGTGATGTAAACAATTTTGCCATAAGAGCTATTTTAAGGAAAGGAAAAGACAAAAAACTTCATGTTGTTTGCTATGCAATCTAAACCCTTAATGAGGCCCAAATCAATTATGCCACAATAAAAAAAGAACTCTTAGCTATAGCCATTGCATTTGATAAATTTAGATCTTATTTATTGGTTTTAAAGTTATTATTTGCATTGATGATGCAACCATTAGATATTTGCTCATGAAGAAGAATGCCAAACTAAACTTGAAAATTAAAGATAAGAAAGGATTCAAAAATCTACTTACTGACCATCTATCTTAATTAGAGCATCTTTAACAAAATGAGGTAAGTAACCTTATCAATGAAACATTTTTGAATAAACAACTCTTTCTTTTTGAGACTCTCAAAACTCCTTAGTATATTGATTTTGTCAATTATTTGGTGAATGGTATCATGCCACATGATTTCAACTTCCATTAAAAGAAAAAGTTTTTCATGATGTTAAATTTTATTATTTGGAAGAACCTTGTTTAAATAGTGTGGCAATGGAATCATAAGGAGAGATAGCTAGAAGATGAGATGGGTGATATCTTACACTACTACCATGTATGAGAATGTGAAAGGGCATTTTAGTCCATCCAAAACAGAGGCTAAGGTATTGCAAAATGGTTTCTTTTGGCCATTATTATTTATTGATTCCTTTGTTTTTGTCAAGTCTTATGATAGGTGTTAAAAAGTAGGTAACGTCTCTAAACGCATTGAGATGCCCTTGAACTTGATGATTGAGGCAGAACATTTTAATGTTTGTGGTATCAACTTTATGGGACCATTCCCTAAGTCTTTTGGGAAGCTAATATATCTTTGTGATGATTGACTATGTTTCCAAATGCGTAAAAGCCATTACAACTTTGACCAATGATGTCAAAGTGGTTATTCAATTTCTCAAAAGACATATCTTCACAAATTTTAAAGCTCCATGTGTAATCATTAGTGATTGAGGATTCTACTTTTATAATCATTAATTTGAAACCATGTTAAATAAGTATGGGTTAATCATAAAATAGCCTCTCCTTACCACCCTCAAATGAGTGGCTAAGTTGAGGTTTCAAATAAGGCGATCATGCAAATCTTAGAGAATACCATTAAATCATCAAGGAAGGATTAGTCTATGAAGCTTTTCGATGCACTTTGGGCTTATTAGACTGCTTATAAGACTCCAATTGGCACCAACCTTGACCATTTGGTGTTTGGCATGTCACTTACTAATAGAATTAGAGCATAGAGCTTATTAGTCAATTAAATTCTTGAACTTTGATCCATATCTTATTAGTGAAAAGAGAAAGCTCTAACTAAATAAGCTTGAGGCCCTTTGACTCCAAGCTTATAAAAGTAATTGCATCTTCAAGGAGAAAATTAAGAGGTGGCATAATTGCTAAATCATACCAAAAGACTTAAAGGAAGGCCAACAAATTCTTTTTTTCAACTAAAAGTTATAGCTTTTTCTAGGTAAATTCAAGTCTAGATGGTTAGGACCATTCAAAATAGTGAAAATTTACCCTTATAGTGCTATTAAAATTATAAACTCAAAGGATGAAACTTTTAAAGTCAACAGGCACCACTTGAAGCCTTAAGGGTATCTCATTCCAAAAGGGGAGACTTTCCTTCTCCTAAATGCTTTATCTTAGAGTTGAAGAACAATGGTCAAGCTAGAGACCTTAAACTAGCATGTTCTTATGGTAATCCCTCATTATTTTATCCTTAATCTTTATTTGTGTGTTACATTGTAGTTTTCTTATTTATTTATCTTCTAATGTTTATATTATTTTGTAGATTTTTGCACATAAGGAAATCAACTCTCAAGCTTTAATTAAGTTTGGGGGAGTTTTCTTTCACCCTTATATTAGATCATAATGTTATACCTTGCATTTGTTGATGTGATTATTGCATTTATGTTCAAAATTGATGTGTTTCTTTATGTTTTTATGTTAATTTTATATTGAAAAAATGTAAAAGATGTTACATGATCGTGAAGGGTAATATTCGTGATATATTGTTGGTTAAATCTCATAAAAAAAATCAAGTCTAAGCTAAGGCACGACCATGCACATGGTTATGTCTCAACGGAGCATCATTAGCAAAAATTCTTATGTGACCTATGACTAGGTAGCATGGTTGTGTACCTTTAGCATCCCTCGAATAGCAAAAATATATCATAGCACAACCTCAACATACAATTGTGTCATGCTTAAGCATAGAATGTATAACCATACACACAGTCACGTGCCTTCCTTAAACCTAAACAAAAATTTCATCTAAAAACATGACCTTCATGCATGGCCATGCCACTCTAAATGCCTAGAATGCATGGCCATGGGCATAACCATGCCCTTTTGAATTTTAGTATTTTTAAACATCATGCCTTTTCTTTTCTTCTCACTTTTTCTTTTCAATCCCTAGCGCAACCGTGTCCCATCTTCAATCTTTCCCTAGGATTGGCCTTTTTCCATAAAAATTACCTAAAAGACATTAATGTTCACTCCTTTTTTTTTTTTTTTTTTATCTCAAATCCCATTATCATCATGTCTAAACCTTTAAATCCATTGATAAGTAAAAGCAAGGACCCTCATGCGCAATCCTTCTCCATATAATGGAAAACCAACTTTTATCAATAAGGAACATGTGCTCCCCAATGCCTTTTTTTGCAAACTAATTTTATTAATATGAATGCCTTGAAGGCTATGGGTTTACTAGATGAGGTTAAGGAATATCTTAGAGTTCTTAAATGGGAAAAATTGCGAAAATTCATACGAACTCTTATATATAATGTACTTTTGAATTCCTTAGTTCTTTGTATGTTAAGACTAAACATAGTTGGGGGGGGGGAGGGGGGAGGGAGGGGGAAGGGGTGGGAACTTATGAGTTGAGGGCTATCACCTTCCAATTTTATGGAAAGGAGTTTGTACTTTCTCGTAATGAAGTCACTAGAGTGTTTGAGCTTGAGAATGAAGGGCTAATCATTTTTCCTTTTGCTTTTGAGAACTAAAAGACTTAGGCATCCTTAAGGGGAAAGAAGACTTATGTGGCTAGAATTAGTAGAATTACTAAATTAGGAAACCAACCTTAAGATATATGCATTAGTTGTTTTCTTATTCAATGATTGAAAGAGGGAAAATAATATGGTTGTGAAATGAATTGAATTACTATTTTTACTGTATATAAGGCATAGTATTAACACTACTTAATGGATAGTCCATCAAATAGGGTTTGTGAGCAAGAAAGATTCAGGATGTTTTCTAATAGGCAATTTTGTGATTGGGTTTGCACATTATTTTAGACTCTATGAATTGAGCTTCGCCAATGATCTTACTGTGCAAAGGGGTCTAAATTTGCTCACTTATGACACTATGTTGCGTATTTGGCTTATTGTAAATATTGGTTCTCATTATGAACTAGTGTAAAAGCTTGATGAAGGAGGGGATATGATGAAGATGTTTAAACTCATTTAACTTTAAATGGATTGTTCCTTTAATGTTTCTCAACCTTCTTCACCTTCATTAGGACATTTAGTGTAACATCCCTATCCTCATTCATTAGCATTCTCACATGAGCAAATTCATTTCAAAAATGATTTACAATCCCACATGAACATATGAATTGGATAAATGATTTAGATATGTGAATTGGATAAGCACGATGATGACACTTGCACCATTGCATTTGGGACACTTGAACATATATGTAATGTTTGTATAGTTGCATGACAAATTATCTTATGTTGTGTGCATGATATAGAGTCACAAATAATTGTGTTTTAGAGCTGATTTAAAAGTATAAGAAGCATATAGAGATTAGGAGATGGATAAAGGTGATGAAAGAGTGATGAAGAGGGACTAAAGGAGGAATATTGAAGTTCTAACCAATAGTAGTGAGAGACCATGATTTTGTTTTATTAGGGTAGGTATACAAATTAAAATTTTCATCATTTAGGATAAATTGGAGAGCCAAAAGTGTGAAAGAGTGTAGAAAATAGAAAGAAAGAAAGGAAGAAAGGAGGAAGAAGAAGAAGAAGAAGAAGAAGAGGGAGAAGAGTGAGCTAGTTTGGAGGAAACCCAACGCTTTTCTAGTTTTGGCAAAAGAATTAAGTGATTTTATAAGTGATTTTATCTTCTTACCACATGAAATTGCTCCCTCATAATATGTTAAACATGTTTGATTAGGAAGAGTTATGGAGTAATTTAAGATATAATTCATGTATAGAAATCAAAGCTTAAAAGAAACAAAAGGTGATTGTGTTGGTTTTGTTGATCGAGCATATTTTATACCTACGATTTCATAACCATAGAAGATGAATAGGGAAAGCGTAGCTTTATGCCCTATCTAAATTCATGTAAAATAGTTTTTCTTATTTTGGTGTGTTTGAGTATATATGGCTCTTTCATTAGGGCTGGTTCATAACCAACTGAAATCTCCTCAGTCCGGCTGTTTTCATATATTTTGATGACCTTATGTGCTGATTTAGACAAAGTTCAAAACATGAAATTTGTAGGGTTATATCCCATCTAAATACCTATGAATCAGTTTTTCTTGATTTGTTGTGTGGATAGAGGCATGGCTCATTGATTGTCACTGACATTGAACTCGATGAAACCTTATTAGTCTTTTAATTTTGTTTTCCAAGAATTTGATAATCATAGAATCAGAATTTGATGATATGGTAAACTTGAAAGTTGTATATTTATGTTTAATTTACATTATTGTAAAATATTTTTGCCAAATTTTTCATGGTTCATGAAATATTTCCCCTTTATCATGACTGATTGTCAACATGTTGAAAACCTGCTCACCTTGAGATTTGTCATTTGTTTTGGTGACTTTATATACTGAATTAGACAATGAGTAAAACATGAAAAATGTTAATTTATGTGTTTTGTAACTTATGGTAAATCAATTTTGTAATTGGATTTGTACAATTTGAGATATACTCAAGATTATAAGACCTACTTAGACTAAGATGACTTTGGAATAGGGTAGATTCAAAAATTCACCACCTTTTCTATATATCTTATATTGATATAAAATTTGACTATGTTATATCCTTATGTGTCTATTTTATTGGAAAAAGATTCAATACATTTGGATAAGTATAATAAGAGTTATTATAGTTATACTATAGCAAGGTCAGGTTGCCATACAAGAAAAATATGCATAAAAACTAGGTCCAATTGCATGGGACATGCCATAGTTGCATACCAAACATTCATAATCATTTTTACATACTTATAACTATGTATGTATCAAATGTTAGGATCTCAACACTTTGAGGAAGCCCAAGAAAGAGGACCAAACCTACCATAAAGGTTGTGTTGGACTAGGATAATCAATCCTAGGTTTAGAACCTCTTTTGATCTTAACAAAGTAGATTGATCATCACTAATATTTCAAATAAGTGTTGTTTTTGCAGAATTGAATCAATCTCTCAAGAAGGATTGAAGAAGTTGATGAACTTCAAAGTGACATGTAAATCGCGACCGCAATCTAGGATTCGCGACCACGACTCATGTTAAGACATGCTAAAATTCAAGCAGGCAAACTCGCAGAGCCATTTTCGCTCGCGACCCTTGGAAAGAAAGAAGTCAAATTGACACAAATGAATTCGCGGTATAAGTCTCGCCTGAGTCGCGATCGCGAATTTCAAAGAAATGCAAAAGGGAAGCAAGTCCACAATCACAGCTTGACAAGTGTCCCAAAAGACTGTTGGAAGTCAAAAATCACGGAGACATCTTGCTGGTAGCGACCGCAAACCCTGTGGAAGAAAGTTAACCACTTTGGCAGATGGATTCGCATCCTCTGTCGTGGCCTGTGCAAGAAAA
>CATIWR010055133.1:0-32539 GCA_949677035.1 Omphalea diandra | reverse complement strand
CCTTTAATTGGGCTTCATGCATCCTTTGCTCTGCTTGGGCTAATCCAAGTGTAACTCCTTATTGCATGAATGCTCCAATTACATCCTTAAACTTCTTTAGCCTTCCATTTATGATTGGGCCTTGAAGTTGAAGTGGATCCTTTGCTTTAGCCTTGGCTGTTTGCATCAGTTTTGTACAAGCATCTATTGCATTCTTTCATCATTCGAGGGTTTTGTACAAATATCTACCAATTGATAGTTAGTATTCATAAATTTAAGCTAACGTCCCCATCATTTACATAATCCTAAATAAAATGATGACAAATGTCGATATACTTGCTTCTAGAATGATGAAAGGGAATTTTAATCAAGTTGACAGACACGTGTTATCACACTTGATTGGTACTAGAGGTGACAAACGAGTTAGTTGGGCTATTTCAAGTCAAAGTCATTTTCAGGCCATGTCATTTTTGGGATAGATTCCAATTGGATTTTGATTTTATCCTTAAAAATAGTATTATGGGTCAGATCAAGTCGGGTCTTCTTTTATTCAAATTTTTAAAATACTTTTTAAATGTCCATTAAGATTTTATTATAAATGTCCATTAAGATTTTATTATATGTAATATTTTCTCATAATTTATTAAGAAAAATAATTATTTTGTTAAAAATATTTTTTAATAAGATATATTTTACATAAATAGAATATGATTAAAATTTTAGTTTTATTTAAATATTTAATAAAATAAATATAATTTATTTTTTAAATAAATAACTGTGTATAATAAAAATGAGTAATTAAATTAAATCCATATAGAATTATATTCAAATATTATATTATAATTTAAATTAATTCACAAATTAGCATATAGTGTACAATGACACAAATCATTCACTATAAAAAAATTTTATGTATCGTGATAAAAATTTATGTAATAAAATAAATTTTATTTTAATATATGATTTTATCGTGGTAAAAATTAAATTTTCTACAATTATTATAAAGAATAAATAAACTTGTAATAAATTTTTTATGTCAAAAAATTTTATCATAATAAAAATATATACAATATATATTATGATATAAATTATTTTCTTATAATATTTTATCAAAATATCTTAGCGCCAAATTTCTAGTTCTCATCAAATTATATATAAGAAAAAAAGTAATATTATCACAATAATATTTTTATCACTATATTAAATCATTTAAGAAATTGTGGCAAAATTATTTTATTATAATAAATAACTTTTATTGTTACAAAATATGTAACATCCTCAACCCAAATCATATGCATTTTAAATTACGTTATATTTGAATATATGCATTGGATAAATAATCATTTAGGCATGTGAATTTGGAGAAACACGACAATGACACTTGCACTGTTGCATTTGGGATACTTGAACATATATGTAATGTCTGTATAGTTGCATGACCAATTATCTTATATTGTGTGCATATTATAGAATCATAAATAATGGTGTTATAGAGCTTATTTAAGAGTATAAGGAGCATTTAGGGATTAAAAGATGGATGAAGGTGCTTAAGGAGTGAAGAAGAGGGACTAAAAGAGGAAAAATAAACTTCCAACCAAAGGAAATGAAGCACCATGATTTTATATTGTTACAATAAGTTTATATCTGACAACTAGGGTTAGAAATGAGGGATAATTTGTGTGGTATGGCAGAAAGAGAGTGAGAGAGAGGCTAAGGATGAAAGAAAGAAAGAATAAAAAGAAGTAGAAGAAGAAAAAGAAGAAGAAGAAAAAAGAAGAAGAAGAAGAAGAAGAAGAAGAAGAAGAGAGGGAGAAGAGTGAGCTGCCTAAGGTTTTCTAATTCTGAGATAATAGGTAAGTTAATTTATCTTCTTCTCACCTAAAATTAATCTCTCATGAAATATTAATCATGCACGGTTAGTGAGAATTATGGAGTAATTGAGGTAGAGCTCTTGGATGGAAGTTGAATCCAAGATAACTAGAGTGATTTGTGTTGTATTCTGCTGTTAGAGCAGGATTTTGTACCCATGATTTCATAACCCTAGAAGAGGAATTTGGAAAAGTACAAAATATAAAAGTTGTAACTTTGTGTCTCGTATAAAGACTATGAAACAGTTTTGCTTGATTTTGTGTGTGGGAGGAGATATGACTCCTTTAGTAGGACTAGGTCAAATCCAAACTGAGATGATCTTAGTCTTCTGTTTTCCAATATTTTAATGGCCTTATGTTCTGATTTTGACAAAGTGTAAGACATGGAATTTGTAGGTTTATATCCTCTCTAAATACCTATAAATCAGTTTTGATTGATTTGTTGTGTAGAAAGAGATATGGCTTATTGATTGGGACTTATTCTGTACTGGGATGAAACCTCACATTTATTTTGAATCTATTTTCAAAGAATTTGATGGCCATAGATTCAGAATTTGATGATGGTTTAAACTTGAAAGTTGTACACTTATGTATGATATACATTCCTATGAAATATTGTTGCTAAATCAAGCATGGTTGTTAAGATATGGTCCCTTCATTATGATTGGTTGTCATCATGTTACAAACCTACTTACCCTGAGATTTGGTCCTTTGTTTTGGTGACTTTATAGACTGAATTAGACAAAGAGTAAAACATGAAAATTGTTCCTTTATATGTTTTGTAATTGATGGTAGATTATTATTGTAATTGGATTTGTACAATTTGAGATATACCTAAAAGTGTAAGACCTACTCATACTGAGATGACATTGCAATAGGGACAAATTTAAAAATACACCACATTTTCTATGTGTCTGATATTGGCTTGAAATTTGAATATGTTGTATCATTATATGTCCAGTTTATTTGAAAAAAAAAAGAATCAAGAAATTTGGATGAGCATATCTGGAGTTATTGCTGTGAGAGTATAGCAAGCTTAGGCTGCCATATAAGGAAAATATGCATAAATACTAGGTCCACTTGCATGAATCATGTCATAGTTCCATAACAAAATGAAAGTCTTACTTTATCATCATGAATTGAATTGGTGTATTGAAATAGGAATTGAATTGGTGTATTAAAATAGGTCCTCAAGGCATTGAGGATAATAGTGGGAATAAGCTGGGACCATCCACGGCTAAATAAGCTTGAAGGATGAGGTAAGTAAATAGCTAACTATACTATTTGTATGATTGGTTAAATACCATGAACTTATATTCAATGGAATGAAATGTTATTTAATGTGATGATATTGTGGAATACATAGATGAAAGATTGTTATACTCTTGATTTATTTATTTTCATGAGATGTTGATAATAATGTTTAATAGCCCATGTGGTGATAATATTTAATAACCTGTGTGGCATAGCCTTTGTGGCAAAGAGATGATACCCTGTGTGGCAAGGAGATGATAGCCTGTGTGGTAATGATAAAATAGCCTTGTGGCATAGCTTGTATGGCAATGATATAATAGTTTGTGTGGCAATGATATAATAGCTTGTGTGGCAATGATAAAATAGCCTGTGTGGCAATGATATTATAGCCCGTGTGACAATGATAAAACAATCTCTGTGGCAATGATATGATATCCTGTGTCGCAAGGAGATGATAACCTGTGTGGCAATGATAAAACAGACTGTGTGGTAATGATATAAGAGTCTGTGTAGCAATGATATGATAGCCTATATGGCAAGAAGATGATAACTTGTGTGGCAATGATAAAATAACCTGTGTGGCAATGATAAAACAACTTGTGTGGCAGTGATATAATAGCCTGTGTGGTAATGATATGATAGCCTATGTGGCAAGGAGATGATAGCCTGTGTGGCAATGATAAAACAACCTGTGTGGCAATGATAAAATAGTTTGTGTGGCAATGATATAATAGCATGTGTGGCATTAATAAAATAGCCTGTGTGGCATTAATAAAATAACTTGTGTGGTAATGATATAATAGCTTGTGTGGCAAGGAGATGATAGCCTGTGTGGCAATGATAAAACAACCTGTGTGGCATAGGCTGTGTGACAATGATATAATAGCCTGTGTGGCAGTGATAAAATAGCCTGTGTGGCAATGATATAATAGCCTGTGTGGTAATAAAATATCATAACCTGTGTGGCAATAAAATATAATAGCAAGTGTGGCTATAACCTTTGACAGCCTATGTGGTATTTAAGAGGAAAAACTCTTTATTTTGTACATGGATATGATGGTGAGTTATTTATGTTTAAATGTTGTTATGTTATTTGTGTAATAACCTTTGATAGCCTACGTGGCATTTAAGAGGAACAACTCTTTATTTCGTACATGGATATGATGATGAGTTATTTATGTTCAAATATTGTTACATTATTTGAGATTGAAGTATTGTTATGCATTTACTTATTGAGTATGCAAACTCACTCTTTTGTATGAAATCTTATTTTAGGAAGAGAAGACTAAAGATTGCATCCAATATACTTTTCGAAGTTGCTGTCTAGCAGTGTAAGAGTGGTTGGGCCAGTATGCAGTCAATTAGTATTTTAGTTTGTTTATTCATGTATGTTTTGTTGTAAATAGTTACTAAGTTGTGAAAAAGAGACATAGTGAAAAAAAAATTTTAATCAGGTCTTTTAAATGACAATAGCTAGAGTTAGAGAGAAAATTAAATGATTATTAATTGGGGTGTCACAAAACACGACCACAAAAGTTCCTTCGCCAAACACATTAATACCCTACCTCTTTGGATACTCCATCGTATCATCACCTTTTTTGTAAATGCTAGAGGTGATGGTAATGAGAAAGTATCACAAAAAGACTTGGCATTTCTTTTCTGCCTCGTCAAAAACAAACCAATTCAAAAGCCAGTTCCTTCTACCTTCTCACATTACAATGATTTATCACTTTGTAGGGGCAATTGATGAGGAAAATGAAAAATTCCTTACCAAGAAACTCCTTCATTCTCAAAACTTTCTTGACCACATTTACCTCATCAATGCCAAAGCCATACGCCCGGATACATAAGCCTATGTATTGGATGCTTTTGGAGCCAATGAAATGGAATCCTCTTAAGCCTCAAAGAAGAAAAGGCTCATCATTGAAGAAGGAGCTCTACTAGTCTCCCCTCCTCAACCAAATCCAAACTATCTCTTACCACCATCAACAAAAAATTGGACAAGATGATGAGAATGATGAAGAGGCATTTCCTATTTCTCTCACATCTTCATAATGACATGGTGGATTTGCTAGAAAAGTTAGGTGTCCCTCCTTACCATCTTCTAGACTATACTGAATTTGAAGACACTCAAGAGCAAGAAGGCAATGAAAAAGTTGAGGATGGACATAAAGCAGAAGGTGCCAACAATGAGGAAGAAGAAGAAACTTCTAGAGATGATGATGACTCTCCAACTTTCTAGAATAAGGATTTCTTTGTACTTTCTTGTTTTGAAATGAAAAACTTATGATCCCATAAAATGTTATGAATGAATATGCAATGTTTCTTTAAAATTCCTTGTCATATGTGACTGATGGTATTTATTTTTATAATTGCATTCTTATTTTGCTCCTTATGAACACTTATCTATTTGTTATGCATGTGTTCTTTTCCCTTATGCACCCTTTTTTTGATCTTGCTAAAGGGGGAAAGATAGAAACAGAAGAATCTAAGTCTAAAGGGGAGAGAAAGTAACTTGCAAATAATAGCATAAGTTGAGGGGGAACATCATACTTAGAATTTATTTTTAGAAATTTCATTTTGATTGATTAAATGTCATAATTAGAAAATTCTAAGCATTCATTAAATCATATTACCACTTCAACTTCACATTCATGCATTATTTTCTCCTTAGGATCAATCTAAGTTGTCAAAATAAAAAAGGGGGAGATTGTTGGACTAGGATGGTTCATCCTAAGTCTTGGACCTCTTTTGATCTTGACAAAGGAGATTGATCAATCCTAATGGTTACATTAAGTGTTGTTTTGCAGAATTAAGTTAGATTTTCAATTAGAAGTTGGATGGAGTTCATAATCTTCAAGAAGGCAAAGTTCATCTAAATTTGTGGTCAGTAACTTCTAATTCGTGATCGCGACTTAGCTCAAGAACAAGGTGAAACCAGGCCAGACGAATTCGCAGGCATCATCTTTGTCACAGCTTATCCAAAGATGGGAGTGTCAAAGTCATAAACGATTTCGTGGTCACTATCGCGTCTCAATCGCGAATGTGAATTTAATAGTGACTAAAGAGGGAACCAAGTCCACAACAACAACATGCTAAGTGTTGCAGGTATCTATTGAAGAATAAAATTCATGAGAGCGACATTGTGGGTAGCAACCACGATTCATGAAGATGGAAATTCTCCTTAAAATAGAAGAATTCACGTCCTAAGTCATGCCCTGTACATTATGGGTAACGACCACGAAGTTTGTAGGCCGTTAGAAAGCAATGGCTATATTTTCCTGATGGACCAACGAGGAGATGACATATGGACTAGCTGTTAGACACAAACGGGGTTTTCCACTGCAATTTTTGGCTCCTGTATGGATCACGACTGCGAATCCTCAGTAGCCATTGCGAATCCTTAGTAGCCACCGTGACTCCCACCTGTCATGCAATTAATGCAAAATCTGCCTAACATGTCTTAGAGATTTAATGAGCTTCATAGTGTAACGTCTCTTTGGTAAGTATGAGCTATAAATACTTAACTAAACAGATGTAAATGCAAGAGAATTCAATGACTTGTAACAAAACTCTTGCAAATTTGCTACTCATTCTTTATATTATTTAAGTTATTGTTTGGTGTGAGCATAAACACCAATTATAATAGGTTTTCGTGTGAGCCTGTGAAAACACTTGAGAAAGGTTTTAGTGTGAGCATGTGAAAACACTTGAGAGAGGTTTTAGTGTTAGCCTTAGAAAACACTTGTAAGAAAGGTTATTGTGTCAGCCTTAAAAACACAAAGTGTAAAAGTTAGGTGTGAGCTTGGAAACACCATTTTGAGTAAGTGAAAGACCCAATTGTAGAGAATTGGGGAGTGGATGTAAGGTTGATTAATACCCGAACTACTATAAATCTTTGTGTCTTTTTCTACTCTTTCTTTATCCTTCATTTTAATTTTTATTTAAACACTAATTCAACCCCTTTCTTTTTGGTGCCCAGGGCCAACATAAGGTACTATTGGCTCCTACATGTGCCTATTGGTTGTAATAAGGTACTAGGCTAGTGAATGATGAACCCTACTCACCATATTCTAAGCCTAGATGGAACTTATTTCTCAAGTTTGCAAAACCTATTGGTTTGTCTAATGGCAAACGTAGTGCACATGGTGAAGTGTGAAGGCTACATGAATGCAAATGGACTTCAATAATAACTAGTTTAAAATGTTGAAGTGAACTAGAGATTAAAAATAAAGTCAATTTTAAGACCCTAGTAGAGTCACCACTGTAGCATTGACAATTTTCGGTGTTGTGCTTAAATGAGTATAATCGTGCTTGTGACACCATCCTTTTCTTGACTAACGTGTGGTTGAGAGGATGAGGTGTCTTTACATTGGCAAACCCTAAGAAGTGGCGTATGTTTGGATCAACAAGGGATCCTTTAGGCCTTACACAAGTTCAAAGCCATAGGTCCAAGTTTTGGTCACATGGGATCCTCTAGGCCTTACACAAGTTTAAAGCCATAAGTCCAAGTTATGGTCATAAGGGACTAAGATGAAACAATACTTTGGTATCATCCTTAGGAATTATGGAGTTGCCACCTAACTTTGGTTAGGACACAAATTTAGGGAAGGCAAAATCTAAGCCAAAACTAAGTTAATTAAAAAGCCAATTTCATCTTCATTCAATTAGAGATCGAGTATAAAAATTAGGTACAGCTTAAGGAAAAAGTTAGGCTCCATAAAACTGCCCAAATATTAGTATCTGACCTTCGAGCATCTTTGGTTCCCTTTTAACATTTTAACCAAGTTATTAATTAGTACAATTTAATGACCTAAACATGTCTTTAGCGTAATCAAATTAAATAAACTAAGTCAACAATTAAAATGAGATAAGGATTATGCATCATGCTAAAGGAAGTGACATGCAAATTAATATCCATATTCATAACCATCAATTATGTCATCAAAGGTGACCAATAAGACTATCAAACATAATCTAACTCAAAAAGCATTTATACCATAAAATGCATAAGTTGGTAATTAAAGCAATAAATAAGTAAAAATAAATTAAACAAGCAAATAAAATTACAAAACACATACCATATCTCAATAGTCATGGTACCTAAGCATGTATCTAAGTCTATAATAACACATCCCAACATCACATGAGGATTAATATAACATCAAAGCATAAACACATGAATCATGCAACACAAAGAATAATAAATACACAATGAAAAACACTTAGAGGTCTTAAGTGGCCTAAGGCTAAATCATCATAAAAAAAGGTCTTAGGGCTTATGAACCCTTTCTCTTATTGCTTTAAAAGTGATAGGCTTCCACATACACCAATAACCATAAAAAAGGTTAGCATGCAACTCAAAAGAGGGGAAACCAAAGGCCAAAGCAAAGTAATAACATTCTTTTAAAATAACTATAACTATGAGTAGCTCATTGGTTTTGCTTGAACAAGTACAATCTTATTTGCCACTTTACCCCTTTATCTATTAATGAGGGATCAAGAGGATGAAGGTCTTTAAATTGGTAATAACCCCAAGATACGACATGTATTTGGATAAATAGGAGATCCTTTTAGGCTTTGCATTATCCAAAGTCCCAAGTCTAAAGTGGCAATCATCGAGGACCAAATATGAGACAATAGGTTAGTACCATCCCTAGAAGATGTGGAGTCACCACCTGACTTTGGTCAGGATAAAAATATGGGAAGGAAAAATTTGAACCTAATATAAGTCAATTAGAAGGCCCATTCCATCTTCACCCCATCAGAGATTGAGTTCATAAATTAAGTACAGCTTAGGGAAGAGGTTAGGCACCCTTAAACAACCTACATATCGAAATCCAACCTTCAGGCATCTTTCATTCCCTTTTAATATTTTAATAAAGATATTGATTAGTCTAATTAACACCCTTATACATACATCTAAACACAATTCACTTAAACAAATCAAATCATCAACCAAAGGGACTAAGAGGTTATGCATCATGGTAAATGGGATAAGCATGTATTTTCATCCATTCATCCATAGTCAAGCTTTAAAAGTGGGAATGAGGGTCATGTATTTATGTTATAAGAGAGTTATGCATACATCCATCATTCATGGCCATATAGTATGAACATTGAGAACAACTTGTGGTCTAACTCAAACATAATAGCTACTTCCAAAAGAAAAGAACAAACTAATAATCAAAATATGGAAGTAAGAGACGTAACAAAGGAACAACATTACCATATCTCCATGGCCTGAGTACTTAAATATGCATCTAATGTTTATAATAATGTATTTTATCATCACAAATTAGAAATTAAAACATAAACAAAATGTATGAATCATGAATGACAAAAGGAGATAAACACATAATGAAAATCATTTAGAGGATATTGAATAGCCTAAGGCAAAACTCATCAGTAGAGGGCTCTTAGGATTGATGAATCTTCACCCCCATATAGTTTTAAAAGAGCATGGCATCCATATGTACCACTAACCACGTAGGGTTATCATAAAATAGAAGAATGATGGAGATTAAAAGGCCAAAACACTAATCACATGTTCTAAACACAAACATAATGATAATAGGGATTTTTAAGATCATTGGATCCTCACTTGGTCATTGTCAAATGAGGGTCAAAACATAAACCTTACATCACACTTAATCATAAATGAAGGAATGTGAAACATTGTAAGAAAGAAAGTTATAAAATCACTCAAAAATTCCACTTTGACATTTTGACATCCCATTTAATAATCATTAAAATTCTCTTTAAGTCTATCCATTGTCATTAAAAGACCTGATTTAAATATTTTTTTTCACTATGTCTTTTGTTCACCACATAGTAATTATTTACAACAAAACATACATGGATAAACAAACTAAAATATTAATTGACTGTATACTGGCCCAACCACTATTACACTGTTAGACAATAATTTTGAAATGTATACTGGATGTAATTTTTAGTCTACTCTTCCTAAAAGAAAATTTAATGCAAAAGAGTAAGTTTGCATAGTTAGTAAGTAAATGCATAACGATACTTCAGTCTCAAATAACATAACAAACATTTAAATATTAATAACTCATCATCATATCCATGCACGAAATAAGGAGTTTTTACTCGTAAATGCCACATAGGCTATCAAATGTTATTGCCACATAGGCTATAGATCTCATTGCCACACAGGCTATTGAATGTTATTGTCATGCAGGCTATCAAATGTTATAGCCACACAGGCTATCAAATGTTATCGCCACACAGGTTATCAAATGTTATCGCCACACAGGTTATCAAATGTTATCACCACACAATCTATCAAATGTTATCGCCACACAGGTTATCAAATGTTATCGCCACACAGGCTATCAAATATTATCGCCACACAGGCTATTAAATATTATCGCCATACAGGCTATCAAATATTATCGCCACACAAACTATCCAATAGTATCGCCACACAAGCTATCCAATATTATCGCCACATAGGTTATCAAATATTATCACCACACAGGCTATCAATATTATTGCCACACAGGCTATCAAATCTTATCGCCATACAGGCTATCAAATCTTATCGCCACACAGGCTATCAAATGTTATCATCATCTCATGAAAATAAATAAATCAAGAGTATAACAATATTTCATCTATGTATTCCACAATATCATCACATTAAACAACATCTCATTCCATTGAGTATAAGTTTATGGTATTTAACCAATCATACATACAGTACCATTAGCTATTTACTTGCCTCCTCCTTCAAGCTTATTTAGCCGTGGATGGTCCCGGCTTATTCCCACTATTATCCTCAATGCCTTGAGGACCTATTTTAATACACCAAATCAATTCATGATGATAAAGTAAGATTTTCAGCTTATTATGCAACTATGGCATGATTCATGCAAGTAGACCTAGTATTTATGCATATTTTCCTTCTATGGTAGCCTAAGCTTGCTATACTTTCATAGCAATAACTTAATTCAAATTACTTAATTCTTTTTTTTCAAATAAACTGGACACATAATGATACAACATATTCAAATTTCAAGCCAATATCAGACATATAGAAAATGTGGTGAATTTTTGAATTTTGCCTTATTGCAATGTCATCTTAGTCTGAGTAGGTCTTACATTCATAGATGTATCTCAAATCATGCCAATCTAGTTGTAATAATAATCCACCACCAGTTACAAAACATATAAAGGAACATTTTTCATGTTTCACTCATTTTTTAATTCAATCTATAAAGTCACCAAAACAAAGGACCAAATCTCAGAATGAGCAGGTTTGTAACATATTGAAAAACAGTCATGATTAAGGGACAATATCTCAACAACCATGCTGGATTTGTCAATAATATTTCACAAACATGTATATCAGACATAAATATACAACTTTCAAGTTTAGACGATCATCAAATTTTGAATCTATGGCCACAAAATTCTTGGAAAATATAATTAAAAGAAATGTGAGGTTTCATCCCGGTACAAGGTCAGTCCCAATCAATGAGCCATATCTCTTTCCACACAACAAATCAATCAAAACTGATTTACAGATATTTATTTATAAAGCTACATGTTACATATTTTGAACTTTGTCAAAATCAGAATATAAGGCCATCAAAATATAAGAAAACATAAGACTAAGATCATCTCGGTTTGTATGTGACCCGACCCTACTAAAGGAGTCATATCTCCTCACACACACAAAATCAAGCAAAACTATTTCATACGCATTTATATGAGACATAAAGCTATAAATTTTATATTTTTAACTTTCTATAATTCCTCTTTTAGGGTTATGAAATCATGGGTGTAAAATTATGCTCTAACAGCAAAACCAACAGAATTAGCTCTTGTTCTCTTGGATTACAACTTCCATCCAAGAGCTCTACCTCAATTACTCCATAATTTTCACTAACCATGCATGATTAACATGTCATGAGAGGTTAATTTTAGTTGAAAAGAAGATAAATTAACTTACCTATTATCCCAAAATTAGAAAACCTTAGGACTCTTTCCCTAGGCAGCTTACTCTTCTCCCTCTTCTTCTTCTTCTTCATTTCTTTCATTCTTCCTTGGCTCTCTCTTTCTTCTGGAATAACTCACAGTTTTTCCTCAATAATCTAACCCTAAATGTCATATATAAACTTATTATAATATGATAAAATCATGGTGTTTTATTTCCATTGGTTGGAAGTTCACTTTTCCTCTTTTAGTCACTCTTCTTCACTCTTTAAGCATCTTCATCTATCTCTTACTCCCTAGATGCTCCTTATACTTTTAATTAAGCTCTAAAACACCATTATTTATGATACTATAACATACACACAATATGAGATAATTTTCCATGCAATTATGCAAACATTACATATATGTTCAAGTGCCCCAAATGTAAGGATGCAAGTGTCATCGTTGTGTTTCTTCAATTCACATGTCTTAAAAAAAACCATTTATCTAGTGCATATTTTCAAATATAACATAATTAAAATGCATATGATTTGGCTTAAGGATGTTACAAACATGAATAAGAATCCTACGGTGTTCAACCTTCCCTTATTCTACTACTAGAACATAGGAATATCTAAAAAAAAGGTTTGGAAAAAGATGAAATCCGACTAGGGGAAGAAAACCCCTTTCTGCAAAACTAACAACTAGGCAAACTAGGTTGTACAACCCAGGTAAAGGGTTATGCAGCCTACAGGTAAGGTTGTATAGCCCCTGTTTCCTAGATTTTGAAAACAAAGAAAGAAAAGAAGGGGGAGAAAAATAAGGAAATAAGGGGGTTCCCTTATGCCTTTATGTGTTTTTATGTCCTCAGACTTACAAGTTTAATATTTTCCTTTAAAATGCTTAGGGAATACACAAAATGAAGAAATTAGGTCTAGTTCGACCTTGAAAAGGATTATAATGGGTTAGGATTTTAGGCTTCTACGTTAAATATGGTTTGAGAAGAAATTTTGACAGAGTAATCTTAGGGTTTCCAAACCCCCCTCTTCAAATGGAGGTTATTTATACATAATGGGTGGGTGCACATGACCAAAAATTATTCTAGTTATATAATAAACATGTCTAACCATAAAGGGAGAGATGAATCTTCTGGAATTAAGATTTGCACATGGGTTGTACAACCGAGCATAGGTTGTACATCCATTTGTCAAGGTTATACAATCTTGAGGTTTAAGGGGGGACTAGGTCTAGAAGTTTATGGTGGCTAAGTTTTAGGAGGGGGCTATATAGTCTTGATAGTAGGTTGTACAACCTTAAGCCCTAATAGGCTAGGTTAGCAGCCTGGGCTACTGGTCTTAAGCTTGGTGCTGGGCTTTTAATCTTAAGCTTGGTTTTTGGCTTCTCTAAGGTTTTCAAAGACTTTTTATTTTCCTTTGGCAATTCCCCTTAGATTTTAGAGATAGGTTTTGTGATCTTCATAATCGAGGCCTTACATTTAGAGGTCCAAAATCTTATACTTGCAATAACCATAATGAGACTCTTAAGGTTTTAGGAACCTTGAGTTCCTCACTTGGTCACTATTAAATATGGTCCAAATAGAAGCTTAAGACATCTACCAATAAAAATGTTAAATATCATAGATATGAACACAAAACAAACCTTTAAAATCATTTAAAACTTGTTCAAAATTCCAATTTTGAAATAGTGGTCATATATCATTAGGCCTCATCCTATTTTACCAATGAAACCATAAAAAATCATAAAAAGTTACTTTGAAAAGGAGAAATTCGAGTGAAAGAAAAAGGTTTCCTATAATGTTGTCCCTAAGAAGCTGGGATGTACAGCCTACATTAAGGTTGTACATCCCCTAATTTATAAGTTTTCAAAATAAAGGAAAAGAAAAGAAAATAGAGAGAAGAAAAAGGGGAATGGTGGATTTTTTAGATGCCTTTGTATATTCCTTACACTCAAAGGCTCATTTGATGATTATGTCCATCAAAATACTTTGGGAATGCCTAAGGGTATAAAGATTAGGCCTTATTATACCTTGGGAATGGATTATGGTTTTAGCGCTTTTGTTCTAAAGGTTGAATGTGGATAAATTTTAGCAGAGTAACACTAAGGTTTCCAAGCCTTTCCTCCTTCAAATAGGATGTATTTATAGATGATGGAAGGGTGAATTAAAGCAAAAAATGGTTCTTGTTGCACCATGTTTGTGTCAAATCATAGAAAAGGACATGGATCTCTTAGAACTAGGGCTTGCACATGGAATGTATAACCAAGCTTAGGTTATACATCCAACATTCAAGATTGTACAAAATAAGGGTTTAAGGGCATACAGATTCTAGAAGATTTCCCTATAAGGGTATAAGGTAGGGCTACACATCTTAATAATGGGTTGTATAACCTTGTAATCTAAGTTGCCAGTTGAGGCTTGGCTTAGACTTAGGCTTGGTTTGGACTTAGCCTTAATGATGGGGCTTGGTTTTAGGCTTTTCCAAGGTGTCCTAAGGCCTTGTTCCTCCTCTTTTAGCAATTTCTCCATGCATTTTAGGAAATATGCTTAGTGATTTTTATCATTAGGCTCTGTATATTAAGGCCTAGAATATGATGCTTACACACTTATATTGAAAACATGTGTTTGGTGCTTATGTTTGCCATTACAAAATTGAGGCATTTATAAGCTCGCTCAATTTGTTTAATCTCACAAGTTGATCCAATAAGTAGATTATGTCAAGACCAACCTTATTTAGTAGATTAACCAAGTGTGCACTTTTATTTTAAGAATTTGAAATAATTATATGCTATAAAAAGTAGTCAAAGGGTAAGTTGTAGTTGTTTTCTTAACAAACCATCTAACTCCTGATAATTAGGAATTCTCTGAAGATCTTTCAGATGAAAATGTTTTTTTATTAAAACATCATAGCCTTGGATAATGTTCTTTGATGTGATGATGTAGATGTTGGAATTGTATTCACCACTCCTTAAAGGAAAAGTATCGCCATTTTCATTTAACCTCACTAAGCTATGTTTAAATAATGCAGTAGAGTACCAAGCCTTGATCCCTAGCCTTAAAATGGTAGTAGGTATGGATATTCCATTTATCAAAATATTAGGTGATTTAAATTTGATTATTAATAAGTTGATCTCAATACATCAAGTAAACAAAGTTGAACTTTTGCCATACTTTAGATATGCAATAAGATTCATTGCATCATTTGATAAGGTGGCAATTGAGCATGTACCTTAAAAGGAGAATTAACAAGCTAATGCATTAGCAAATTTGCATCGACATTAGCACTGCTTGATTCAAAAATTAAAGTGTCATTGTGTCAATAATGGGTTGTGTCACCCAAAATAAAGGATGAAGAAGAGGAGTATGTTGTCTTTATTTAAGAAATTGAAAAGGAAGATTGGAGATAACCACTCATCAACTATTTAGAACATGGAAGGTTACCTGATAACCCATGGCATACAATAGAGATAAGACATCGATCTCCTTGATTCATATATTACCAAGGTGTGCTTTACCGTCACTCTTTTAATGGGGTCTTATTATGAGCTCTTAAAGAAGAAGAAGCATCTAAATACAATAAACACATTTAGGGATATACAATACTATTCAATTAAGGCTAAAATTTCATTTTTAAATTAAAAGAATGGGATACTGCTAGCCTGCAGCGATAATAAGCACATTCAGGGATATGCAATGCTCATCAATTAAGATCAAAACTTCATTTTCAAATCAAGATGATGGGATTCTATTAGCCTATAATGGTAATAGATTACATGGATTATGTTAGAAGATGCCAAGGGTGTTAATTTCACGCTTACTTGATTCACCAACCTCCTAAGCCACTCTACTTGGTAATTGCATCATGGCCATTCAATGCTTGGAGACTAGAGTTATTAGGCCTTTACTAAAAAGTTTGGTTAGCACTACTATATCTTGGCTATTATTGACTACTTTTCCAAATAGGTTGAATTTGCTCCCTGTAAGGAAATAAAAAAGAAGACTATGGTGCACTTTATTTGAGCAAATATTATTTATCATTTTGGTGTGCCTCACTATATCATAATTGATAATGGAGAATAGTTTTGAAAGGGATGGATAGGCTATATAAGTACTTTGATTTCAAGCAACACTTCTTATCCATATATGATGCACTAACTAATGGACTTATAAAAGCTTTTAACAAGACATTGTGCAACATTCTTAAAAAGATTGTCAGTTAATTAAAGAGAGATTGACATGAAAGAATCGATGATGCACTATGACCATATCATACTACATATTATACACTAACACAAACCATTCCATATTTATTGGTATATGTTGTAAAAGTTGTTCTTCCATTAAAGCAATAAATTCCATCCTTAGGAATTATTGTTTATGAAAGACTTACAAATGAAGATAATGTTCGTACACACCTTAGGGAGTTAGAGGCTTTAATAAGAAACGACTTAAAGCATAATAAAGGTTCTACTGCTATCAAGTTCAGTTATCTAAATCTTTAATAAGAAGGTGAGGCCTCAGTCATTTTAAGTGGGTGATCTAGTTCTTGCAGTTTGAAGACCTATAATCATATTAAAGCGCATGGGCAATAACTTTATTTCTAATTGGGATGGTCCTTATGATGTTCAAGAAGTTTATCCTAATGGTACATCTATGATTATGGATTGTAAAGGAGTGTGAGTTGTAACTATCAATGGGAAGTTCTTAAAGCACTACCATACTTAGATATCCAATGTCACTCGTAGCCTACATGAGCTAAAACTATAAAGAGCTTAATAAAAACAAATAAAATGAATTATATAAAGACTTGATCCTTCTTAGGAAGGTACATAGGGAACTTAGTATTTTGCCAAGTTCAGTTGTCCTAACAAAAAGCATCAGGTCATAATATAAAAGTTTGCATGTAGAATAAAATTCAAGTCCAAATTTTATTTGTGTCAAGTGAAATTATTTCATTTACATAACAAAGAAAAATCTAAATACAAAACTAAAAGAGAAGAAATATGATCTATGGTCATCAGTTAAGGCTCTATAGATTATTAAATCTAGCATTAAATAGTTTTTCAAGCTAGTTCAAGGCATGTTTATCATCTTCACTTCAAACATAAGCAACTTTTACTAAAGATATTTTTGCTTTCACTTGGAAAATCCTACTTACTAAGTTTGATATATCATTATTGACTCTCTCTAAGGAACACTAAAGTTGTTCTTTCATTAATATCAAGTGCTTGAGCTTTTCTTCAATCTTTGCTAGCTCTATCTATATAAAAGAATGATCACTAGTACATTGAAGCTTAAAGTCAAAAGGTCATGATGTTTCTCAATGAGTCTTTTAAGTTCTTTGGATTGAGTGTTTGATGACATTTATAAAAAAAATATTAGACTTCAATTATGTAAATGTTTGGACTTTTTCAAGTTAGCTCACAAACTACTTCTTCGGAATGCTATATTTTTTACCTTCTAAAGTTCACCTAAAGTCTTATTAATCTGCTTAGCTACAAAGAACATTTTTGTTTTATGAGTGTGAGCAATCTTCTTATGCAAGTATTGCCACACCATTTTAGCCACTTAGCACTGATAACTAAACATGATATCATCACTAAAAAATGTAAAAATCTCAGATGGTATAGAATAAGTTACAAACTCCAAAATCTTCTCTTGTTCGGGTTGACTATCTAATATAACAAGCAACTTTACAGTCTCCTCATTTGAGCATGTAGTGTATGTTTCCATCAATTGTAAGTTGTAATTTTATTCACCTAAAGTTATGGCATTTACAAGATATTAAATTTATCAAAGGCACAAAAATAAAGCTTCATTTTATGCAACATCAAACTACAAAAAAAGGGCTAGAAGTTAGTTCTTGTTAATTAAAAAATAAAAAAGAAAAATAAATAAATAATATGCAAAAATAAAAAGAAAGCAAAAAAAAAAAAAAGGAAAAGGAAAGAAAGTTTATAACATTGTTAATAAAAGCAGAAAAGAAAAAAAAAGCGAGGATGTATTTAATCTGGTCTAACAGAAGCAAATCACATGAACCGACCTTGGAAATTTTATATCTTTTAGGGTCATCACTATTATTCTCGCTTTCATTATCACCCTTTTTACTTCTAAAAGCTTCAATAATATCCCCTTTGAGAGAGCTTATTAGGAGAATTTACAACTTTCTCTGTTACTTTTGATGGATTAGAGGCCTTAAAGAATTTAAAGGATGCAGTCCACTTTGAGTTAGTTGAATGTGTTAGCTCATCCTTGCTAACTCTTTCTATAATAGACATCATTTTGTGAGCAATCTTTTTTTTTTTTTTTTTTATAACATCATTAAGAACTATCTTATTCTCATTAGGAAGGTGACATCTTCACTTTAAAGTAATTGGCACTAATACTTTATCTTTTTCATTATCAACTTCTTTTGAAAGGCATCTAGAAGTATGCCTTTCTTAACGAGCAATATAACCTTGGGCTTATACGATTTGAATAAATTTGATACTAGTTTGAAGTCAAGGTTTATGTTAATTGACAAAGCTTGGCACCTGTGAGCATCAGATTTTAGGCCTCAGGATGCAAGCTCGATAATGAAAACTATTTGAGTTATTCCTCAATATGCAAAAGGGAATTGCAAAGGAAGAGAAACAAAAGCCTTAAGAGACCTTGGATCAAGCCACAAACTAAGACCAAAAGCTCAAACCTTCTAGTCACTGATTAAATGGCTATAAAACCAACTTACTTTGTTGTATAGCCAATTACATGGTTATATAGCTAAGTAATAAACCTTAGCTAGCAAAGCATTTTATAATTCATCCACTATAAAACCCTAGTTCGTTCAACTAACACATGGGTTTTATAGCCAATCTCTTAGTTGTACATACACTTGGAAACATAAATTCCATAATTGTCGTGGCTTTTTATCTATTGTGGTTTATGAATGAGGTCTAACTAAAGCCATTCCAACTCTAATGCAACCCTCTCCTTCTATAAATACTCCTATTTAGAGAGAGAAAGGGAGAGGCTTGGATAACCCTAGTGTGTCTTTATCTATATTACTCCTTAAAATCCCTTAACACATAGGAACTAAACCTTATCATTTCTACCAAAGATTCAAGGTGGTTATGTAGGCTTAATCCCTCTCATTTGTATCTAAACCTTTGCATTTTTGAAGGATAAATCATAAGGCAAGAATAACATCTATAAGCATCTAAGGGTTTCCAACACTTTCCTCTTTTTCCCTTTTTTTTTTTCTCTTTTCATTTGAAAAACCAAGTTTTATTCATTGTACAGACCTTTAATGTTCTATATAGATAACTTAAAAGGCTGCACAAACCACTAGTTGGTTTGTATAGCCCTATTTGACTGAGGATAGCTTGTAAAATCTATCTTATCCTCTATTCGAGTTTCTCTCTTTTAAGGGTTTTTAATGGATGCCTTAAAAGTTTTATTGACAGAATTAGGGTAGGTTTTATGACCAAGACCCCTATTCAATCAAATAATAGGGCAAGGATCAAGCTTACGTTGTGTTTTATGGTTTACAAGTCTCAACCTTTCTTTCCTTTCGTTGTTTTATTTATTAATAGGTGATTTTTTTTTTGTTTTAGTACTCTTTTTAGGATATGAACAAGTGAGGAATTCTTCATTTTATGACCTTGAGAGTCTCATTAGCAACCTTATTATTTTGGTTATGGTTATGATATAGCCTTTATCACCATGAGAGGAGATAATTAGCTATCTAGCTAGTTCACCCTTACTCTACATTTTATGCGACCATATAATTAAAATAAGGGTGAAAAGATTGCACTTAATGACCCCCCTTATTATATTATGTTTACTTTTATATTTTATATACACTTTGGCCATGAAATGTCTTCTTTTTTACCAATATCCTACCCTTCCCCCCCATCATGGTTAATGGTGTTTATGGATGCTTTGTTCTTTAGGATCAATGTGGGGAAGGGTTTAATGGCCCTAGAATAACACTTATGCAAACATTACCCTAAGCCATTAATATCTTAAGATGCATTTGCATTTCATGTATGATGTTTTATTTGCCATGATTTGCATGATCATGTTATGTTTCTCTTCTTATATGATTCATGTGATGTTATGATGGCTAATTCATAACTTAGAAACATGCTAAGGTTCCCCTAACTCAGAGACTATAGGTGAGATTTCTTCCTTTAGTTATGCTCATTTTTATGTTTTTTATTTGCCTTAGTTGTTTTGCTATTATGACGATGATTAACTTTTATGCTTTTTGATGTATAGCTGACAACATGAGCACATGATGCTCATGATTATGTACTTTATGGTTGATTTTTATGCATGACCCTCTTTTTGCATGTTGCATGCTCCCCCTCCCCTTTGAGATCGATTGTATTGCTTTGACATGATTGATTAGGTTAAGCTATAAACATGTTTAAGGGCATTAATTAGACTACTTAATAATAAGGTTAAAACAGTAAAAAGAAAATATAAGGTGCTTAAAGGTTGAATCCCAATAGTCGGGCGATCCTCGTACCACTTAATTGTCCTCCTAAAACATAAGGTAAACCCTACCATTTCAATTGCCACATGATCAATCACCCTAGAGCATCAGTTAATCCATTTACTAGTTACATATAATCAGAAGGATCCTTAACGCCAATAAATTCTAGAGGTCTAAGGTTAAGATACTTATACAAATTCATAACATCGACTACTCCTAAGCCTTTGTTTCATGAGATTGAGTATTTTTAAAGCAGGTGCTACCAGTGTTAACCTTTTTGACATCTACTTTAAAACTTGTTACATCCTAAGTAAGGTTGAAACAAGCATATCTCCAAGTACCACACTCTGATTTTGGTTCCCTTTAGGTAGTTAGGGTTCATATCCAGCACGACCAACGACTCTAACAAATCCCTGGTAGTAAGTTCTATATTTGAGCTTTTTACCTCTTCTAGTGGCTCACTTTGCAATCCAATAGATTATCGAAATGCACTCAAATCTTGAAAAGAAAGATAAATAATACCATAAAAATCTAAACAAAGTTCTAGTTATCATTAGTAAACAACCACAATATATATATATATATATATATATATATATATATATATATATATATATATATGTATGTATGTATGTATGTCTCTACACACACACACACACACACATATATATGTGTGTGTGTGTGTGTGTGTGTGTTTGAATAATTTAGCAAGTCCTATGGAAGAAAAATCTCCAAATATCAAAAAGTGGCTTGTAAATCACACTTATGACATCCAGGTCTCGATGAAGAAAGCATAATTGTGACTGTTATTGAGCTCAATGTTGGTTCCAATCTGTCCATACAAGAATGCAATCAACTTCACATCCAATAACACTAGTGTGATCTTGAATCACGGTTAAGGATTTATCCTCTTGACCATGTCCTTTGAGCCTCAAATGAAAGAACTGCAACAGACACACACCTAGGAATCCACTTAAAGCATGTTATGTGCCCAAAGAGTCATTTTGTCATATATAGATCACGACTAAGACTCGATAGGAATATCATGATGAAGATGCAACATTAAACCATTTAGTCCAGGTCAGAATGCATTGGGCTCATGTAACTTTTTCCAACATGATAAAAAATTGTGATCTCAAATAAGGAAATCACAATCAAGATCCCTAAACAATTGTGGGGTGTTGCCATGGCTAGTTCACGGAACAGATGACAAATTATCATATGTCACTAACCGTTGGACACATATGGACATATCAACAACAAAATGGAAATCTTGAGCACTAAATATAGATTGCAATCACGATTAAGGCATCTCAACCATGAAATCTGTCTGACAAGCCTTAAATGCATGATTTTCCTTCCAAGCCTTAGAGATATAGAGATAGTTTCATTAGTAACGACTACTTGGTGGATGATTACTTGGTGGTTGTGAATAACAAATACTTCACCAAATGACTTTAAATGCAAGAGAATAGCTACTAATTGTGTCCAAACTCTTGTAAATTGATTTTTCAATCCTCTATCTCTTTAATACTATTGTACCTTTTTTGTTGAGAGTGCATTGACTATATTCATTACTTGTAAAGGTTATTTGTGAGACTTAAACACTTTGGTATTAGGTTTTAGAGTGAGCTTTAGTTAAGAAAAACTCTTATACGATTGTGTGCTAGCCTTAAACACAAGTTGTAATTAAGGTTAGGTGCAAGCCAAAACACTAAGTTGTGTATAATAAACACTTCATAAGTTAGTGAAATACCCAATAGGAGAATTGGGAAGTGGATGCAGGGTTGATTAGTACTCAAACCACTATAAATATTATGTCTTAATTTCTCTTCTCCCATCTTTCTATCTTTTTGTTAATTCTTAATTATGTGTTAGCCCTCTAAAATTTAAATTTCCCTCTAATTCAACGTTTCCATCTTAGCGCATAAGGGCTAACAAATGGTATCATAGGTACGTCTCAAAAATTAGCCTTAATTATTTAAGTAAAGATCATAGCTAATGAAGAGATCACTTCAAATCCTACTTTGATGGAATTGACTATGCCTATTGAAAGCATAGAATGAAGGTCTATCTTGATATTAACCTTATTAATGTATGGGATAGTGTAGCGAAGGAATGGAAGCGAACAACCAAATTGGTGGATAGATTTCAAGAACCTCTCCCCAGAGAAGAATGAGTTGAAGAACATAGAAAAGCAAATGGTAAGAACAAAAGGGCCATGGAAATTATTCATGTCAATAGAATAATATGATAGAGTTCAAAATTGCTAAAGTGCCTGTGAGATTTGATAGGCTTTAGAGAACTATCATAGAGGTATCATGCAAGTTAAATTCAAAAAAACCT
The DNA here is from genome assembly GCA_949677035.1 of Omphalea diandra. Classification (NCBI taxonomy): domain Eukaryota; kingdom Viridiplantae; phylum Streptophyta; class Magnoliopsida; order Malpighiales; family Euphorbiaceae; genus Omphalea; species Omphalea diandra. The sequence continues at coordinate 9,651 of CATIWR010055133.1, read as the reverse complement.
ATATATATGTGATGAAGTATGAGCTCATCATAACAAAGGCAAATGAAAGCATTACCAATATGACTAATAGGCTTCTTGCCATTATCAACTGTATGAACAAGCTTAGGAGACATGTATCTAAGGAGGATATCAAACTTAAAGATCCTCAAATCTCTTCCCTTAGGGAAGTTTAATTATGGAGTTGCTACTATTAAAGAAGCTAATGAAGACATTTGTAAAATTCCAATTGTTGTCTTTATTGATAAGCTACTCATGTATGAAATGGAAATTAAGAAGGATAAGGAGATAAAGAAGAGAGAAAAAGAAAAAAAAAAGGTTTTGCACTCTCAAGTTTACCATAAAAGGAGCAAGAAATTGATATAAGAACTAATGACTTTGTTAAAATTGATAAAGAAGAGCAAGAGCTTGCTATGCTTTCAAAGAGGACCAAAGTCTTGATGAGGAACTAAAAGAAAGAAGAAACCTAAAGAAAGCTTTTTCCAATTACAACAAAGAGAAGAAGAATGATGTGACTTACATTAAATGTGGTAATCAAAGGCACATCAAATTCGATTATCGTAAGCTCAAGAAGAAGAAGAAGAAGAAGAAAAAGAAGAAATAAGATAAGGAAAAGAAAAAGGGCTTTAAGTCCAATTGGGATGATGTCTCAAGTGAAGAAGAGGAAGAGAATGAAGTTTCAAATATTTGCTTCATGGCTCAAGCGGACTCTTCTAATAAGGTAAGTTCTTCTACCCAATCTTATGATAAAAATGGTTTTGATGATGAGGACGATGAGCTCCTAGAAGATATGACCTTGAGATGTGAAAAATACCAATCTAAAATGAAGTTTTATAAGAAAAAAGTTCTTAACCAGAGGAGGATTTTAAAAGCTTAAATGAACTTGTTTTTAACTTGAGAGCATTTATTAAGCCACTTTAGTATGAGTGGTTTTTTTTAGTGTTCAAAATACCTCTTTGAGTGTTCAAAAGTCTCTTTTTGCCCCTCTATTCTTTTTTCTTCTTAAAAAATCCAAAGTGTTTGCTTTATAAATCCCTTCAAAAGAGCTAAAATATAGGCTAAATTGTAAGATTCGTCATGCCCATGTCGCAGCCTGCAACTTTAGTCATATGCACAACATCAAAGTTTGTCATAAAAGTTATAGTCTGGAACTTTGGTCACAGCTACAACAAACAACAATCAATCTTCATACTTTCAAATATCGAACTTGGTCCTTAAAGTCATCAACTTTGCCTATTTTAATCCAATTTTGCTCCAAACTTGCTAAAACACTTGCAAAACATCTAAATATGAGGAATGACATAAAAAACTAAAAAAAAAAAACTTAATTTAATCATAGATTTACATCAAACCAAGCTCAAAACTCATCAAATAACTATGATTAAATTAAGCCTAATAAGTTCTCCCATACTCGAACTATTTTTTATCCCTAAGTAAGAAATAATAGATAGCCAAATCTTTCATAATTGTTACAAAAACATATTACCTCATCATGCTTGCAATGATAATTGTTGAAGTACCATAATAGATGTACTAAATAAGAACTTAATAAGCAAATGAATTTAGGTTAGCTTACTACCTTGAAAAGCAAACTCACTTTTTCATGGAAAGTTAGAGGCAAAAAGGCCATACTTTACACATACATCTAATAATCCTTTTAATTAAACCATCAATAGATATAATCATCATGTAAAACATGTTAAATCACCATTGTCTTTACTGATTAATAATGAGAATAATAACTCTATGCACAATAGATCATTAGGATCCACTTTTCTTTTAAGCACATTACTGTTCCATTTTCTTTCTTTTCTTTTTTTTTTTTCAAAGAGTTAATATGCCTTTTTATGCAAATACAAACATTGGTGATGAATACACCTTATTACTCAACATATAACTTCATTCAAAATTCCTTACATACTCATGCTTTTAGTTTGTCTTTTTATGCAAATATCAACAGTAGTCATGAATATCCCTTATTACCTAACATTCTAATAATAACAGAGTAGTCAATTCTCTTTCTTTTGATTTTATTTTGATCATTCCTAAATCATATATTTTAATCTAATTAATCATTATTAATTAACAAAGCACAATAATAATTCATCTTTCATGTAAGCTCATGTAATTATATCTATGCATAGCTAAATAAATTACTTATTTCAACATACATGCGAAATATAATCTCATTGACTTCAAACTATCCTAAACTCATGAGTAACACTTCTTAATTTGACAACTAATGTAACAACCATTTTCATCTGACAGAACTCATATGGCTCTGATACCACAAACTGTAATGACCGTATTCATATATGCTCTGATACTAATAACTGTAATGACTAATTGTGTTTACAAATCATGTTGCTCTGATACTAATTAATTTAACTTTTTTTTCTACCACAATCTGTAATGCTACAATCGATACCTATCAGAGCACTCAACATCCGGGATTTGCCCGTTGGCCCCATGATGTCATACACACTGGGATTTGCACGTCTGCCCCGTGTATGCTTGAGCCCTCTCTGATACCAAAACTGTAACATCTAAATTTATTTGTCAAACCAATAACTGTGACATCCATTATTCTCATTTGTAAATTAGCTTTGATACCATAAATTGTAACGTCACAACGTGGCTACAACTAGTACCTATCAGAGCACTTAGCATCCAGGATTTACCCGTCGGCCCCACGATGTCATACACACCGGGATTTGCACATCTGCCCTGTGTATGCTTGAGCCCTCTTTGATACCAAAACTGTAACATCTAAATTAATTTGTCAAACCAATAACTGTGACATCCATTGTTCTCATTTGTAAATCAGATTTGATACCACAAATTGTAACGTAACAACGTGGCTACAGTTGGTACCTATCAGAGCACTCCACATCTGGGATTTACCCGTTGGCCCTTTTAGTTCCATATGCAAGTGCTTGTTCACAAATGATATGCCAAGTAATCGTTAAGAGCATTTAATTCTCACTTGGCCTGTATTCCTATGTAACATGTAACAATTCAATCATTCTCACTTGACTTGTATTCTCATGTAACATGTAATAATTCAATCACATATACATGTAATAGAACATAATCATATTATAAAATTATCATACACACACATTGAATCCAATTATGGTTTTTACTCACACACATTGAATCCAATTATTGTTTCTAGTCACACACATTGAATCTAATTATTGTTTCTAGTCACACACATTGAATCCAATTATTATTTCTACTCACCTTTTGATGTGACCAACCTTTATGGTAGGGCTTCTTCAAAGTATTGAGATCCTAACATTTGATACATACATGGTTATAAGTATATCAAAATGATTATGAATGCTTGGCATGCAGTTATGGTATGATCCATGCAAGTGGACCTAGTGTTTATACATATTTTCCTTATATGGCAGCCTGAGCTTGCTACACGATCACAGCAATAACTCCCGATATACTTATCCAAATGGCTTCATTCTTTTTTTCAAACAAACTAGACATATAATGGGACAACATATTCAAATTTTAGGCTAGTATGAGATACACATAAAATGTGGTGAATTTTTAAGTTATGCCCTGTTGCAATGTCATCTCAATCTGAGTAGGTCTTACATTCTTAGGCATATCTCAAATTGTACTAGTTCAATTGCAATAATATTCTACCTCCAGTTACAAAACATATAAGTGAACATTTTTCAATATTTAATCATTATCCAGTTCAGTCTATAAAGTCACCAAAACAAAAGACCAATCTCAGGATGAGTAGGTTTGTAACATGTTGACAACCAGTCATGATGAAGGGACAACATCTCAGCAACCATGCTGGATTTGGCAATAATATTTCACAGGTATGTACATCAAACATAAATATACAACTTTCAAGTTTGGACCATCATCAAATTCTGAGTCTATAGTCATCAAATTCTTGGAAAACCAAATTAAAAGAAAGGTGGTGTGTCATCTAGTTACAGAGTCAGTCCCAATCAATGAGCCATATCTCTTTCCACACAGAAAATTAATCAAAACTGCTTAACAGGTATTTAGAGGAAATATAACCCTATAAGTTTCATGTTTTTCACTCTGTCAAAATCAGAACATAAAGCCATCAAAATATAACAAAACAGAAGACTGAGATCATCTCGGTTCGGATTTGACCTAGTCTTGATGAAGGAGTCATATCTCTTCACACACACAGAATCAAGTAAAACTGTTTCATATGCATTTATATGAGACATAAGCTACAACTTTCATGTTTTTCACTTTCCCCAATTCCTCTTCTAGGGTTACAAAATCGTGGGTGCAATATTCTGCTCTAACAGCAAAATCTAAAAGAATCAGCTCTTGTTCTCTTAGATTACAACTTCCATCCAAGAGCTCTACCTCAATTACTCCATAATTCTTACTAACCATGTGATTAACATGTCATGAGAGGTTAATTCCAGTTGAGAAGAAGATAAATTACTTACCTATTGTCCCAGAATTACAAAACCTTAGGCAGCTCACTCTTCTCCCTCTCTTCTTCTTCTTCTTCTTCTTCTTCTTCTTTTTCTTCTTTAGCTCTCTCTTTGTTTTTGGTATAACCTATGATTTTCCCCTCAATTCTGACCCTAATTAGTAAATATAAACTTATTATAATAATATAAAATCATGGTGTTTCATTTCCATTGGTTGGAAGGTCACTTTTCTTCTTTTAGTCTCTCTTCTTCACCCCCTAAGCATCCATCTCCTAATTCCTAGATGCTCCTTGTACTTTTAATTAATCTCTAAAACACCATTATTTATGATGCTATAATAAGCACACAACATAAAATAATTTTTCATATAACTATGCAAACACTGCATATATGTTCAAGTATCCCAAATGCAACGGTGCCATTGTCATTATCGTGTTTTTACAATTCACATGTCTAAATGATTATTTATCTTGTGCATATGTTCATGTGAGATTTCATATCATTTGATACAGTGCATATACTTATATGTGATTTCATATCATTTGTGCAATGAATATATTCATGTGATAATGCCAATAAATATGGATAGAGATGTTACAATATAATTGACAACTCGAAGTTTCAAATTATCCTTTTCCTGCAATAGATCCTATGGGAAAAGTGTTTCTAAATTTACATTGTTCGCTATCTCATATATGATTACTGGTCGAACCAAAACAAAATACTTTTTTTTGGTAGGTGTGATTCGTTGGATATAGATCCAATTTTTTTTTTTTTTTTGATTTCTTAGAATTTGTTTTTATCATTCCTAGTTGCATCAAGATACCACTGTGTCGGGATATCTTATCTATCTCTCCCAAAAAATGGATATCTCCTTAAACGATTTTAAGTTCCTTTTTTTTTTCTCTCCACTCGGAGCAATCCGCCCACTAGACTTCTTGTATTTAAAGCGATTTGTGTATCGACTCCAATGATACTATTGTTTCGTACCATTAGGAAAGAAGATTCGGGGAAAATATACACTTCCTCGGGAATGAAAACAAGCGATCCACTTTCATTTGGTATATTGGCTTAAATTCTTTGACTCTTTGATACTCAATCAAATCTTCTTTTTTGACAATTGAATGCACCCCTATGGCCTCATATTCATATTTAGTAATTCCTGAACTCTTTCTTCAGTATTGGGAATCATCAAAATAAGCAAAAACACTATTTCTATGAAAAATACCATTGATAAGTATTTCAATCGAGATAGCGAAGTGATTCATTAGTTTGTTCTCTCGTTCTTGAATTGATTGAAATGGGATAATGAATTTATTTCTTTGCCTCTTTGCTAATAAATCAAAATTCTCTACGAGAATAGCAAGATATATGAGATTACAATGACCCGTAGATATGATTCAATTAAGTTATGAATAACCAGGAATCCTACTTTCTTTTTTACCTGAAAAATATGAACTAAAGAATTTGTGTTTAACTTGATCATTATTTATGAAAGGACTAGAAATATATCTTCTTATGACAGAAATAGAATGAACATTCATTTGATCTTGATCGTTGTGTAGTGAAAAAGAACTGTACTAGATCTGCACGACCTTCTTGATAATATACATAAATGGCTTATTTTTTGTAAGAGATGAACATTATTATATGTAAATTTGGGTGCATGGTATACATCAGTACTCTAGTGCATTTCCCCTTCTGAATCGGAATAAATATGTTTTCTAACCTTCTCTTTAAAACTTAAAGTATATGTTTCCGCCCAAATTTCAGCAATCACTTGTTCTGATTCAACATATTGATCATTTTGAACTAAAAGGAAACTTTTTGGTGGAATAGCCACCTTATGTATAATATCTTGACTCTCAATAGTTACATACAAGTCTATTAAACATAGAAAAGCAAGATGGCCATGACGTGTAAGGATGGGATGAACCTAATCCTCATTAAATTTCATTTTTCCATAAGAGGGTGCTCGTACATGTTCTGCAGTGCCCCTGTGAATACTCTGCCAATATGAAATGTTCTTAATGTTAGTTGAGTATCCAGCTCTCCAGTGGACTGACCCGCAATAATACCTACGGCTTCTCCTAATTTTACTAGATCGCCATGAGTCGGACTCCGACCATAACATAATCGACAAATCCAAGACGTACTCCTACAAGGAAGGGGAGTTCGAACAGATATTGTTTGTGTTCGAAAGGTTATGAATCGATTGGCAAGTCCAATCCCAATATCTTCATTTCGAATGGCAATGCATCCTCGACCCATATATATATTGTCTGCTAATACATGACTAATTAATGTTTGAATAAAAATTCTTTCTGACATCATCCTATTTCGAGGATTCACATAAATCCCTCGGGTAGTGCCACAATTTGTTCTACGTACAACAAAGTGTTGAACTACTTCAATAAGTCTACGCATAAGATATCCAGCATCTGATGTTCATACAGCAGTATCGACAACCCCCTTTCGGGCTCCATAGCAAGAAATGATATATTCTGTTAAAAAGAGTCCTTCGCGTAAATTATTTTGAATAGGTAAATCAATCATTTGCCCTTGTGGATCTGACATTAATCCTCTCATACCTACTAATTGGTGTACTTGAGATGCATTTCCCCTAGCTCCCGAAAAAGACATTATATGGAATGGATTAAAGGGCTTTGTCATCCTAAAATTAAGATTCATTTCTTTTCGCAAATATTCATTTGTAGCATACCATATCTCAATATATTAGCATAATTTTTCTATCGAGTGTACATTTCCATAATGATAGTGTTTTTCCAAAATCAAACTTTATTATTCAGCATCTTGGACTAGCCATCCCTTAGAAGGTATTGTTAAAAGATCATCAATTCCTAATGAAATCGATGTAGTGGTGGCTTGCTGGAAACCAAGAGTCTTTACTCGATCCAAGATGTTTGATGTATATGCCATGCCAAAATGATTTATTAATTTGCTAATAAATCGTTTAATGGCAGTTCCATCTATCACTTTATTATGAAAGGGCAGATTGGCCCGTTCGGCCATAAGTACCTCCACATTCCACTGAGTAGGGTTCGACAATGGATTTGAGTCAATGATTGGAAACTTCCTTTTCTCGATCTTGATTCGCTTAGAAATTATAGAAATTCAGGAACTATGGTCCTAGTTGAACCGAAGATATCGAAATTCATATCGGTGTAATAGAATTACTTAGCTTAGATCCCTTCGATTATATTAGATATCATCTGAGCAGGCTTGGCAAAACCCTTGTATAGCTTCTTCGATTTCTCGATAAACAGAAATATGACCAACAGTAGTTCGAATGTATATACAAAGAATTTCTTTTTTTATATTTCTTACTATTAGATAGTGTTCATAAATCTCATGATAGGTATCCAAAGATTCATAGTGAACTTCAATAGGAGCTTCTCTTGAAGCAATAGCGTGTTGATCTAGTTACCACCGGAGCCACAAAGGACTATCTAAATTGATTCTTTTCTGTCGATAAGCGCCAATTGCATCATAGGAATTCGAAAAAAAGGTTTTTTTTATATTTATCGTTATTATCGTCAACTCTTTCATTTTGATAATTTCTGCGATTACATGGATTATACTTATTTGCATAAATACCTCGATGATTCCCACTTGTTAATACATAGAGCCCAATAAGCATATCTTAAGTTGGTACGAAAATGGGATCTCCAATAGCTGGAGACAAGAGATTCATATGAGAAAACATAAGTAAACAAGCCTCTACTTGAGCCTCCAACGATAAAGGTACATGAACAGCCATTTGATCCCCATCAAAGTCTGCATTAAATCCCTTACAAACTAATGGATGTAAACAAATAGCATGACCTTCCACTAAAATGGGTTGGATTGCCTGTATGCCTAATCTATGTAGAGTCGGTGCTCTATTTATTAATATCGGATGACCCTGCATAACTTTCTAAAGTATTTCCCATACAATTGGCTCTTTTTCCCGAATTTTACTCTTAACAACCCCTATGTTCGAAGCAAGATGTTGTCTAATTAAACCACGAATTACAAATATCTAGAAAAGCTCTATTGCTATTTTGTGAGGCAATCCACATCGATGTAATGAAAGTGAGGGGCCTACGACAATAACAGAATGCCCCGAATAATCAACCCATTTGCCAAGCATAGTCTCACGAAATCTTCCTTCTTTTCCTTCAATTACATCCGAAAACAACTTGTAAACCTTATTATGACTATCCCTCATTGGTTGTCCACAGATTCCATTATTAAGAAGTGTATCTACAGCTTCTTGTACCAATTTCTCCTGATACATTACTAATTCCCCTAACGTAGATCTACTTGTTGTTAATAGATCAATAAGAGTATTGTTCTGATAGATAACTCTTCTATAGAGTACATTAATATCTGAACTCATTAGTTTACCCCCATCTATCTGAATGACTGGTCTTAACTCAGGAGGAAGAACTGGTAATAGACATAAAACCATCCATTTTGGTTCTATATTAGTTTGAATAAAATCCTTAGCTAATTCCATGTGTCTAACCAATAAATCCTTTCTTCTTCCAACTTTTTGATCTTCCCATTCATTCCCTGTAGGCCTTTCTTCCCCTAATTCTTTCCATTCTAACAATGAATAATCTATAATAATTCGCAAATCCAAATCGACTAATTATTCTTGAATAGCACCAACTCTTGTAGAAATTTCTCGATTTTGAAATGTATCGAAGCCTTGGGTAGTAAAAAAAATGGAATATTGTATTTCCAGGATTAGATTTCATATTCGAATGAACCTCGTTTCGTAAAAAAGTAGGTTTTTTAGCTATGGACCTTGCAAAAGAAAAATTGGGATAGGATCTGATAGGGTCTCCCCCCTTCAAAATTGGACGTTAAAGTTTCCTCTCATCCAGCTCAAGTAGTTATACCAAAGATAAAGAAAAGGGTTCCTACTTTCAAAATCGATAAAAACCCAAAAAAGAACTACGTCCTTACTCAAGTTCCCAATGCATACCAAGCAAGCTTTCATTTATTCATTCTTTTTTTCCATTTTTTTTATAATTTCTGAATTCTTTATTCAATTATCACAACTTATTCAATTTTCACAATTATGACCTAAATGAAATGTGATATATATATATATATATATATATATATATATATATATATATATATATATATATATATATATATATAAATATTTATAGATATTTTT
>CATIWR010055123.1:0-20520 GCA_949677035.1 Omphalea diandra | reverse complement strand
GATCTCACTCAGCATCCGATAAACACAACCTAACCTAAAAACTAAAAGTAATGAGAAGGAAAGTAAGTATTCTAGAAGACTAGGCCTCCAGCTAGACCTTCGATTGCTGCTCTTTGTTTAATCAGGTTTCAATGACAATTAAGAAAATGAGAGTTTTCCACAAGAAAACTTATCCGATTTGCTTGCTTCTCGATAGAATTTCAGAAAAAAGAGTTATTAATAACCTCAATCACATGATCAGAGAAACTACAAGCACAAACTACAATAGCTGACAAACATTAAAGTAAGCTTGAAGCAGGTTAAATTCCTATTTAAATGAAGGGCCCATTGCATCCATAACCAATAAGCATGACGCCAAGGTAGCCAATAAAAACGCACAACCAAGCTCAGAATTTGATTGTTGCATTTGCTTTTAGATGCTTCATACTCATGTTACCTACAAATTGCACATGATACAAACACGGATGTGGGAAACGCAAACGTAGCAAAGAAATTAAATTCCAAAATACACAACGTGAACTCTATAATCACCAAAATGAAAAAATTTTCCCCCTTCTTCAAGGACCACAGGATAATTCCCCACGCTGACAATATCAAATGCATAACACTTGATTTCTCAAAAGTGGAGCAAAAAATATATCTATGCACCGACACAACAGTTTATTAAATCATCTAGACACAAAATGTCATTCCTTCAGCACTGAAACATTCATATAACACAGCAATACACCGAACCTCAACAACAATTAAATGCAAATGAAATCAACAGAACACAAATCATATGCATCACAAGCACACAAAAAGAAAGGAAAACGTAATTCAAAACCTCAAATCTCAATCGCTGAGAACGATCGTCGTTGATTGAAAAAGCTGATTCCAAATTGTTGCTGTCTTCTGTTGTCGATTCGATGAGAGGAAGAAAATTGTTGTTGTGTCTTCTGTTGTGGGTTTTGTGAGAGGAAGAAGCAAATTGTTATTCATCTAACCAAGGGCAAATATGTAATTGCATGACTAAATAACCTTTGAACCCGTTGAAACACCCTAATTTGGGGTGTTTTAATTTATTGGTTTGGGTGGTAATGGATTGGTTTGCCAAAACCTCTCAAACCAATCCATTCCACTCCAAACACTTCTATCCAAACACCAAAATATTTTCCAAACAAATCCATTCCATTATAAACCTAAAATCCAAGCAATGTGTAACTCAATATTTTTCCTCTTTCGTTTGTCACCACCTATAAATATTGTGCCATTCAATCCATCACATCCTTTCCTTCTTCTCATCCCTCTTCACTGACTAGACCTCACCCATCGCACCTTGTCAACTTCATTGTCGTTTCAAAATCATTCTCACCATATTTGGAGCCTGAAGGCCTCCTTAACCATGGTTCACCTCGTGGGAGCTGTCCATAGGATTTTGTTAGTCAAGAGAGCCTCCTCAATCGTCAAAATCAACCGTATGTTATCAGATTTGCATGTTGGAGGAGTTGGAGACCGAACTTCAAAGTTTCGATCTAAACAATCGATCAGCTTCTGTGAGCAGGCTTGATGTCCCCAATGGATAACAACTATGACTGCAGCTTCCAATGGTGTCTCATAAAGGTAGAAGGTTCAACATCTTTTTTAAATTAATAATAATAATAATAATACGTTTGCAATTTGCATTGGTCAGCCCAATAATAAATTTTTGCCTATGAGACTTGATCTTTTGATACATTTGATGGATTTGATACTTTAATTTGATGACTTTGGTAGATCAACAACTTTGACACATATGTATCTTCTCCTTATGATATTGTAGGTGTGTGATTAATAGGCGTAGTTGTGTGATTAATAGGCTAAGTGTGTTTCTAAATTTATATTTCACTTTATTTCAAGTGATATGATTTTATGCAAAAAAATTTTATTTTAATCGGTGCAGAAGATTTAAGTTTGGCTTAGCATTTATGGATTACAAGTGAAGTAAAATCAAAGAAGAAGAAATGGACTTGATTTTTATTTTTGAATTTATTTGTATAGTGGAAATTATGATTAAATAATGCAAAAATGACTTAAAAGAAGTTGAAAGTGTTTTAGCATTATGACTATTTTATATAAAAAAAAAATCTAGATTTTAATTTACACAATTTACAAAAAAAAAAATTTACAAGTGAATGAGTATAATGGAATTGAGATCGAGTATTTTGAATATTCAATATTCAATCAAATCAAGCTCAAACTCAAAGCAAAGCTTGATTGAGCTTAAACACAAATAAGTAATCACTACCAAATGTGGTTCAAAGATATGCAATTTGAGCTTTTCACGCACAAGTTTTATTTTTATATATAAAAAGATAAATACATTCTTTGAATTTATTTCTTAAAAGTAATATATTAATTTATTAATAATTTCAAAGTTTTAACAGTGCGACACAAAAAATTAATCGCTATTGCAGACCTCCTTAAGACTAGTTGAAGCTAGTTTTTCAAAAAGTAATAGGCATGTTGTAGGTTGCATTTGTGTGATGTTGATGGATGTATAGTTGCCTGTATGGCCAAGTCATTTTTGTGTGTGGTAAAGTGATTGGAATGAGAGAAGGTCTCATTTGATCAAATCCTTCAGGTTAGCATTCATTCTTATTAAATTTGATGCTCAATTAGTGGTTGATGCTATTAACTACATTCATCAATTACTCCAAATAAATCTACTGATAGGGGTTATTCCTGTTAGAAGAATTCATTTGTGAAAATAATCAGTTAAACCCTAAAAAAACTCATATTAAATTATCAAGAAATACAAGGAAGATTAAACAAAAGAGTACTTATCTCCAAAATGACCAATAGCTATTTAGAGTCGTGTAGTTGGTCTTCTAAATCTATAAGTACTCTTAAGAGACTTTTTTAAGTTTTCTCTTTGTTTTCTTTTAAGTGATGAGATGTCAAAAGAAGAATAAAATGTACGTATGAACTAAGGACTATCAGCACTATATATATTATCTTTGAATCTTTTATTTTACCCATCACAAAATAGGAATAGCCCTAAATTTTTACGCATTATAGGCTCATACTCTATTAGATACATTAAAACCCAAATTACCTAAACCTCATTAGATCACTTTAATAGGACTTAACATTATTTGACAATCCATATTATATAATTATTTACATATAAATCTTACGTTGGATTTATGATCCAACAATCTACCACTTAGGCTATATGTAGCACCTTATAATTATGTATTACAAAATTAATTGTATGAGCTCAACTTTGTTGTCATTACCAAAATGTATCTATAACCAATCCGGTCAATCAATGATATCAATATAGGATCAAAGCGGCCTTCATTACATTTATCATAACTCGACTTATCAATGGTCATATATATTAATACAATTGAATGACATGAATCATGATGTGGATATGTAGCACGAATATTTTATGCAATGTGATCTAAATATGTCTATTTTCAAATAGTCCACCTTAAGCTTTTATAAGATCAAACTATACTAAAATCAAACTGAAAATGAACCAAAACTTTATTTCTGCAAAAAATAACCTTAAAATATCACAAAAATAACCATAAATGTTAATATCAAAAGCATCTAACTCCCACTAAAACTAAATATCCTTAAATAACATGACACTTATACAAACAATATGCTCATGAAACACCTTAGGTGGCAATATTTTAGTAAGCGGATTCGCAATCATAGAGTTTGTGCCAACATGCTTAATATAAATTTGTCCACTCTAAACTCTTTCTTTAACAACTAAGAACTTGATGTCTATATGTTTGAGTTTGTCGAGCTCTTATTGTTATTGGAATATAAAACTGCTGACTTATTGTCACAAATTAACTTAAGTGGCATTTCAATGCCATCATACGTAGTTCTGTGACTTAGTTTCATAGTCATTTACCATGATTGGACGCATCATAACATGTAATAAACTTTACTTCCATGGTAGAAAAAGCTATAAGAGACTATTTAGAACTCTTCTAAGAAATGACACCTCCAATTAGCAAATAGATATAAATTAAAGTAGATTTCATACTGCCTTGGAATCTAGCTAAATTGGAGTCAGTAAATCCAATAACTGATAGCCAATCCAACCTTTGTTATGTGAGTATGTAGTCTTTTATTCTCTGTAAGTACCACAAGATCCGTTTGATTACTTTTCAATGGTTTATTTCTAGATTGCTTAAATATTTCCCTAAATTCCCATTGGTATATGTAATATCTGGATGCGTACAAACCTGAGCACACATCAGATTCCCTATTGCATATGCGTAAGGAATCTTTTGCATTTCATTTTTCTTAAAATCATTTTTAGGGCACTGACAGAGACTAAATTTGTCTCCTTTAGTCATAGGGGTATCAACTTATTTGCAATTTTGCATTTTATATCTTTTAAGAACCTTTTCTATATATCCCTTTTGTGATAATCCAAAAATATCCAGAGAATGATTTCAGTATATTTGAATTCTTAACAAAAGAGGTGTCACCAAGATCATTCATCTCAAAATTCTTAGCTAGAAAGCTTTTAATTTCATGCAATAGGCTTATATTGTTATTGGCAAGCAAAATGTCATCAACATAAAAAACAAAAAAAAAGTACTTGCTCCCACAGAATTTATGGTTTACATAATCATCAATCAAGTTATCTCAAAACTGAATGAGATGATCACTTGATGAAACTTGAAATACTATTGTCGAGATGCTTGTTTGAGCCAACAAATGGATTTCTTAATTTTGCAAACTATATTCTTTGGATCTCCTAACACAAAGTTCTTTGGTCATACCATATAAATTATTTCATCAATGTCGTCATTTAGAAACATTATCCTTTCATCCATCCGATGTAACTCAAGATTGAAATGTGCCATTAATTCCATGATGATCTTGAAAGACTCTTTCAAAGAAACTAGGGAGAAAGTCTTTTTTATAATCGATGCCTTTTTTCTATGTGAAGCTTTTGCAATAAGAAGAGTTTTATACCTCTTCACATTGCCCTTTGAATCCCTCTTGGTTTTAAATATCAATTTGCAACCTATGGGTTTCGCACATTATGGCAATGGGACAAGATCACACATGTCATTGACCTTCATGGACTTAATCTCCTTATGCATGACATCAATCCACTTTTGAGAGTTAGAACTTTCATGGCTTGACAAAAATTGATTGGATCATCTTCTGTCACTCCAATGTCAACCTCATGTTCTTGAAGAAATACAATGTAGCCATATGACACTGCACTTCTCCTTTCTTTAGTGGATCTCCTTAATGGCATAAGTTCTTGAGGTGGTAGATTTTGTTCTTCTTGAACAAGAGGTTCTTTGAGATTGTCTTGATCTATTATGTATTGAACAAAGTCATGAATGAGATACTGATAAATGCTAATAACACCTATGGGAATATTTATATATTCCACTTCAAATACAAGGTCCCTAACTATATTTGCCCCTTACAAACTCGACATCTTTAAAGAACAGATCATAAAACTTGTACCCCCTAGATCTTTTAGAGTATCTAATAAAATTTTAACTCACTATTCTTGAGTCCAGTTTCTTTTCATTAGGCTTATAAGGCCTTGTCTCAACTGGACATCCCTAAATGTGCAAGTACTTTAAACTGGGCTTCTTACCTATCTAATTAGCAGCTACCTTAGTTAGAATCCTGTTAAGGATATAAGCTGCAGTCTTAAATGTTTTTCCTCAAAGTGATTCAGGTAAGGTAGAATGAGAAATAATACTTTTTATCATGTCTTTAAGTGTCTTGTTTGTCTTTCAGCAACACCGTTCATAGTGGGTGAACCTGGCATGATGTACTATAGGACTATACCGCATTCCTTTTGGAATTTTGCAAATGGTCCTAAACATTATTCAATTGAACCATCATATCTATCATAGTATTCACCACCACGGTCATACCTGACGTTTTTTTATCCTTTTATCGAGTTAGTTTTTAACTTCAGCCTTATAACTTTTGAGCACATCCAGTGATTGTGACTTTTCATGAATGAGATAAATAAATCCATATCTTAAAAAATCGTCTATGAACGTTATAAAATATTATTGACCGTTCCAAGCTTTTGTAGGAAATGGCTTATAAGTATCCATATGTATAAGTTTTAATACGTTTGAAGTCTTGTTGGCTTCAAATCTCCTTTTATAAAGTTAACACAACCATCAAAAACTATAAAATCAAGGGAATCAAAAATTTCATCTGACACAAGTCTCTTAATTCTTTATTTAGAAATATGACATAATTTCTTGTGTCATAATGAAGTAGAATTCTCATTGGTTTATTTTCTCTTTATACTCCATATAGTTAATTGCAAGGATTCATTAAAAGAGGGAATTGTATCCAATAAATAAAGATTATCCTAGCCTGATAAATAACTGGAATCAAATAATTTTGAATCATCATAAAATAATCTCAAATTTATATTTTCAAATAGATAAGAACAACTAGAATTATCTAAAGTAGAAATAGAAATAAAATTTCATCTAAAAGATGGTACAATAAATGTCTCATCAAGATCCAAATAATTTTCAATCTTTAACAATAATCTAAATTTTTCCATTGCATCTACTTTAACTATCTTGTCATCACCTATATAGATATATCTTTCATCATTATTTGGCTCTCGAAAACTTAGGCAATCCTACATAAATGGACTAACATGAATCGTTGCTCCAGAATCTATCCACCAAGTGTGTCTAAGTACCAAAGATAAATTAACCTCATAACAAATCATATTAACAAGTTTACCTTTCTTAGAATGCCATGTGTGATAATTGATTCACTACTTCTTCCTATGCCCTTCAACTCCATAGAAGAAATAACTATTATCTCCTAGTTCACCCGATTTATACAGTTGTTTCTTTTAAGGTGTTGTATGTACAACTTCCTTACCCTTCTTCCTTTTCTTTCCCTTGTCTTTATCCTTAAAGTTTGAGGCCAAGTGAACATTTTTTGTCTCATGTTGCTTTAACCTTTCCTTTTTCTGAACATAGTATGATATGAGCTCATTTTGAAACCAAGTCTCTTTGTGACAGTTATAGCTCATCTTAAACTGGTTAAACTTTATCGAAGGAGATATAAGAAGCAAATGTTGTAGCAAGTCCTTAGAGCGATAAAGGTTAAGTGTTTTTAGCTTAAAGTAAGATGAGACATCTCTAGGATATATTTTCTGATATTGCTTTTACCCTTATACCTCATTGAAATGAGAGTTTACTAAGAACATACGTATCTCAACCTTTTTTGTTATTCACAAATCACTTTTCAATATCTGTAAGGAACTCCTTAGCCATAGTAATC
This sequence comes from Omphalea diandra, assembly GCA_949677035.1. Classification (NCBI taxonomy): domain Eukaryota; kingdom Viridiplantae; phylum Streptophyta; class Magnoliopsida; order Malpighiales; family Euphorbiaceae; genus Omphalea; species Omphalea diandra. The sequence continues at coordinate 13,218 of CATIWR010055123.1, read as the reverse complement.
TTTTCAGACTAAATGCTTTAGGAATGACCTTCATAATCATCCTGCACATGTGATTTGATTTCTCCCACCTCTTCTTTTTGCTCTTCTCATCAAAGGTACTCTAAGCAGTAAAAGGTGGAAGAGAATCAACCTTTAACGCAATGTCAAAATCCATGACTCCAAGAACTATCAAGAGTTTTCTTGGCCTAGGGCACTAAGAAGGGGGGGGTTGAATTAGTGCTTAATTTAAAAATTAAAAAGAGGGTTAATATGTTTAAAAAGATGAGTAGGAGAAGAAAGATATTGACACAAGTGTTTATAGTGGTTCGGGTGTTAACTAACCCTGCGTCCACTCCCTAATTCTCTACAATTGGGTGTTTCACTCAACTCAATAAGTGTTTCCAAGCTCACAACAAACTTTTACATCTTGTGTTTTTTCGGTTCATACAAAAATCTCTTATAAGCGTTTTCAAGGCTCAGACTAAAACCTCTTACAATGGTGTTTATTGCTCACACTAAATAATCACAAAAGCATAAATGAGAATTGAAAGAATGAGTAGCAAATTAGCAAGAGTATGGTTACAAATTTAATGAATTTTCTTGCATTTACATTTGTTTGGTAGAGTATTTATAGCTCATATCCATCAAACAGACGTTGGACTAAAACTATCTACAAATCTCTAAGATGTGTTAGACATATTCAACATTAAATGCTTGTCAGGCTGAAGTTGTGATCGCTACTATCTTTTCGCAGTCACGAATTTCCAATTTCCATAGATGAGCCAAAAATTTCGACGAAAAATCTCATTTGTGTCTAATGGCTAGTCCATGTGTCAGCTTTTCATTGGTCATCCAAGAAAATATAGTCGTTGTGTTCTAACCACTCTCAAAAGTCACGGTCGCGAGACAACAATGCCTTAGGCACGACTGAGACTTCAAATTCCTCTATTTAAAGAGGAAACTTTAACTCCTTGAGTCGCGGTCACTACCGAATTTTTGCTCTCGCTATTTTTTATCTTTGAACGGACACCTGGGACACTTGGCATATTGTGATTGTGGCTTTGGTTCCCTCCTTTGTCACTATGAAAGTCACAATCGCGACTAAGACGCAACACTCACCACGACTTTCTCTATGACTAAGGTTTGACAATCTTTGTCTGGTTCGCTGCAGCGAGATAGCCTGCAATTTCTTCTGTCCTAGCTTCATCCTTTCTTGTGATTGATTTGCGGTCGTAATTCACTATACACACACCATGAATTAGGGTGATCTTTACAAGGTTGGAGATTTTTAACTCCATCCAACTCCCAATGAAAAAATCTAACTTATAATATGCAAAACAACACTAAATGAAAGTATTAGAGTTGATCAATCTCTATTATCAAGATCAAAAGAGGTTTATGACTTAGGTTAAAGCAACCTAGTTCAACAAGTTTCTCTTGCCCTGACTTGAAGTTAGGGCCATTGAAAATAGGAATTAAATTGATGTTGACAATAATATTAGCTAAGGTTATAACAAAATAACAAACAACAACAAACAAGCAAAATAATCTCACATAATAACTCTTGAAGCTAAATATCACGATAATAAATTTAAAATAAAGATAAATCACATCTTAAGATACTGTACACTCCATTAATATTTTATCTTTAGATAAAATATTAACTTGTACGTGATACCATAACATAGTAATCAAAGACTAACAATAAGAATATATCAAATAATAAATTTTCCTTTGGATCAATTTATTATTTACATAAAATAACTAAGTAATTATCATGCATTTATTGCCATAAATGTACATGCAATTTTGTAAAATATAATCTTCCGTTGAACCGATCAATATTCACATAAATTACACATACGTAATCATTTATATTTTAAGGCATATCAATTTCTATAAGAGAGGTCATTTTAGTGACATGTTGTTTTAATTAATTTACCTCAAAATATATTAAAGAAACTAATATTTGAATTTAAAATTGTACTAAATTTTCTTTAAATTAAGTGTAGTTACATATAATAATAATAATAATAATAATATCTTTTGTAACCACAAAACATTGCCTTTAAAAGTTAATGTTCACTGTATCTTTTATTTCAACGTTAACTATGGAATCAAAATCATTTTCAATAATAGCCAAGGTCAATAGCAAAATAATCCTAAGAAACCAATAACCAAGAAAAACAATTTCTTATTGTTATACAAACTAATGTTGGCTATATGATATAAACATATATATTCATATATGCAAATCAAATCAAAATTTTAAATTCCTGAAATTCATCAACCCCAAATCTCTCAAAAATGATACATAAATCCAATAATAAAATGATAAAATTCAATTCATCAAATAAATAAAAATTTTTTTTTCAATAATCCAATATAAGAGACTTTGAAACCACTTATAGACGAATTCCTTTTGCAAAAATCATCACATAAATCCCAAGAAAACTTGTGTTAAATTATTAAGAAATAAAAAGAGGATTAAAGAGAAACGTACATGTCTCTATAATGATCAATAGCTATTTATGGTCATACAATTGGTCTTCCATATCAATATATACTCTCAAGAGGTTCCTTTAAATTTTCTCTCGATTTTCTTTTAGGTGATAGAATGTCAAACAAAAATAAAACGTATGTATGAATTAAGACTATTACCACTATATATATTATCTTTGAAATTCCTATTTTACCAGTCACAAAATATGAATAACTCTAAATTTTTATATATTAAAGACTCATATTATATTAAATACATTAAAAATCACTTTTAATTGGGCTTAACATTATTTGACAATTCATAATATATAATTATTTATATATAAACTCAATGTTGGATTTATGATCTAAACATTTGTTGCTATGATCTTCTTCTCGAGGATTGTAGAATTATCTAGCATTCTTTTAACAATATTAATATTGTATTTGCTCGGAGATCTAAGAATTATGTTGTCCATGTTTTAGCTAGGGCCTCTGGTCCTATGGTTGTGGGAGAGGATTCCTCCTGTGTTTCTTGTTTTAGCTCTTGCAGCTAATATTTCTTATCAACTGTAATTATCTTTGAATAAAAAAAATAATTTCAATTTTGCTATCATTATTCATGAATAATTTATTATTTTATCATTTTTCAATGAAATCACTATAACATTAACAACCAATGTTCAGTGCATAGTTTTTCTTAAGAAATGATGGTTGATATTATTCTAAATATTTATTTTTAAAAATTTAATATTTATATATATATATATATTCATAATTAAATGTACAAATATCTATAAATAATAATAATTGTATCTAATATTTAATATCAATCAATTACTAATAATTAATAATGAATAACAATTATCATCAATTAGTAACAATTAAACTAAACAAGTTCTAAAATTAAAATAATGCTTAATAAGAGATTTCACTTAACAATTTAAATCTATTTAAATATCACTAGTTATTCATATAATTGCAATATATTTATTAAATAATAAAACAAACTTAACATATTGAAATGAAATTTATTCACTAGTTATTGTCATATATAAGATCAATTGGCCAATATATTCACCAAACTTTATCTTTAGCGGTGCTTGACAATGGCTATTGATTGTAAAAAATAACGGATGATAATAAGTATATTAATAAATATATATTTATATGATTGATTTTTATTTAAATAAAAAAATTATGTTTTAAAAAAATAATTTTTATTAATCAATTTTTCTAAATACATTGAACATCAAAATATTATTAAAAATATTTTCTAAAAAATATATATTTTTTATCTATTACTAATATGTTCTTACTTAAAGAGAGTACACTTGCTAGATGGAGGTTGATAATTGCCTTCCCTAATTTCATGACAATTAATACCTTCCTTTTTCTCTTATTTAAGTTTTTTCTAACTTGATAGATTAACTAAAAATTGGTCTCTTTTTTTTTTCAAATTTCTTTTATTTTTAGTAAATTTTAAATCTTTTTTTTTAGTTTTTTTTAAATCTTAAAATTTTTATGTGTTTTCAATAAATTATCTGAATTCTAATCAAATTTATATTTTTAAATATTAGATCTATTTTTTTTCATTTTACGAATATATTTTTAATATTTGTGTATATTTTTATTTTATTTCCCTCATCCTTTTTTGAATGATTTCATTTGTTTTCTAGAAAATATTTTTCTAAAAAAATATTTTTTACATTTTGACATTTGGCACACTTAGAAAAATTATTCAATAAAAAATATTTTCTTAATTAATGAAAAACTAAGAGAAGATAATTTTCAATTTATATAAATAAAAAATAAATTATATAAATATATATCTATTAGTATATTGATTATCATCGATCATTTTTTACTATCAATACTTATTACAAGATCACTGTCAGCCAATGATGGTAGTTGACAATCAATAAGATATAAAAAAATTTTATTTTCAATATAAATTTATATTGAATAATAGTATAAATATAAAATATTTATCATCTAAATTTTATTATAATATTATAAATACAAAAATTTCTGTTTTATAATATATTTTAAACACTAGAAAATATGTTTCTCAATAAATAATTTTAAAAAAATGATTTTTCATAAATAAGTTATTTTTCTATAAAATAAAAAAAAATTCATGAAAGTTTATTTTATCTTTATGAATTTTTTTTATTTATTGAGTTTTTGAATTTTTCAGATTTATTGTTGATAGTAGACTTCAAGTTATTTATGGTATTTAGGTTATTCTACTCATTTAAATACTATGATAGTCAATTTGATCGAAACTGAAACTCATATCAAATTAGTTCAACCTAAAACTAAGTCGTTTTATAAAAAAAAATTTAAATTACACTATTTTACTCAAATTTTAAATTTTAAAATAGTTTTTATTACTTTATTATATTCATTTTCATTATTTTATTATATTATATTTTTAAAAAAAATTTAAAATATTTTTTAAGTTTTATTTATATATTTTTTGAAAAATTAAAAAAGGCTTTATTGAACCAAACCAGTTGAATCGATCAAATTCACCAAACTAAAAACCGGTTAGCTAACAGGTTCAAGCTCAGGTTCAATTCTAAAAATATTGGTTGGAACAAATCCATATAGAAATCTTCTGAGGCTACTTTTATTTAGTATTAGGCTAAAATATCAAATAAATCCGTAAGCTTGTTTCAAAATGACAATAAAAAATAAAATAAACTTTTTATCAAATTTACCTTTAAACTTATATTATTTTATTATAAAAGCTCTTTTTTTGTCAAAATTATTCATAATCTTATATTATTTTATCATAAAAGTTCAAAATATTAGTTGAACGGAGCATAAACTTAAAACTGATAAGTGAGTGGGACAAGAACCATTCCCCATTCTCATGGTGGGAAGAACTTTCCTCTTTCCTCATGTCTTTGCTTCCGCATGAACTCCTCGTCCATAAAAAATAGTTTTTGTTATACTTTTGTACACCATTATATATTTGTTTGACTTATTTCTCCTTATATTTATTGCAATTGGATAAACGAACAAAATTATTATAAGATCAAAAGTAATTTCAATGAAAAATGACTTTATGATGAAATAATATAAGTTCAGGGATAAATTTGATAAAAAAATTTATTTTATTCTTTATTATTACTTTGGGACAAATTCATGAATTTATTTGATATTTTAGTGGTGGACATTGAAGTATCTACAATGAAGTTTAATGAAGGGCATAATACCCTTCATCAAACCTCACCATTTCACCCCTGCCCATAGTGAGGGTGTAATGGATTGAGTCACACATTCTGCATGTAACGTTTGTTACACGCAGAATGCTCAACCTTTAAGTATTTTTTTAATATAATAAATTTATTAATTAAATAAAAGGTTTTTAAAACCTTACCAAACAAAACAAAAGTTAACTTTTGTTTATTTTTTTAAAATTTGTCTATAAATATTTGCTTTCTTTCAATTTTTTACTGTCCTACTTTATTTCTTTTATTCAACGAGTTTTAAATTTTCTAAAATTCTACCATTTTTTATTAATATTCTATCAACTTATATATATATATATTATTTTTTATATAATTAACAATTTTTTATTTTTCATAATATTACAAAAATTTTGAAAAAGTAAAAAATTTTTTGAAGTTAATAAATTGTTTTTCAAATTTAAAGATATAATTTTTAAAAAATAAATTTATTTATATACTGGATGTATATCGTAAAATATTAAAATAAATATGTAATTTAATTATAAATTCATATTATTATATTTTTTAGAGTATAATTTAATATATTTTTTAAAGTGTCATATATAATAAAAAATGATATAATAAAAATAAAAAATAATAAAATAATAATGTGATATATATTATGCTATTAAATTGTTGTAGATGCCCTTGTCAGTATCAAATTGATCTCAAGGGATTTTTGCCTGTAACAAGCCAGTTGGACTGATATTGAAGTGGACGATGGAAATCAAATGACGGCAACAGCCGCAAAGATTGACACATGGGCCGAAAGCACTCTTTTGCCTTGAATTGCAAAGTGACCCTTGAATCTGTGGTCTTCATATTAAGGATTGCAATCCATCGGCGTCCTAAAAGAGAAGGGAGGTGAACCTGGCCTTCAATTTTTGCCCAGAATTGTCACATCCCATATATATCAAAATCAAAGATCCGTCATCGAATTGCTCACTTTTTCACTTTTAATTTGAAGCTCCATTAACGTGTGTTGTGAAAGAAGCTTCTATATCTTTTGTCCCACCAGTTCTCTTCTCTCCTATCTTTCCTACTTGGTTTCTCTCCTTTGATTATTTTGGCATTTTTTTTAATTAGTTTTTCCAAATGACTCTTCCATTAAGTTTACACATTTATTTTATCAACCAGAGTATTAAGATTTGAACCCTTAATTTTCAATATTAAGACGTGGATGGCAGTGTTCCACATTTGAATTGTTGGAGCATAGAGACAAAGTTATACATCATTAGTTGCTATTATGAGCGGTATATAGATGTTATTTATAGTTACAACAGTTTTTTTTATAATACAAAATACGTTAAATGCTGTAGTCATATCGAAATAATATAATATAAAAAGTAATATATTAAATTATATTTTAAATGTCAATGATGAGTAAAGTATATTTAACAATATTTTAAATTAATTAAATAATATTTATTACAAAAATTAAGCTACGATTTACGTCTTATAGATTTTGGATTACGATATCAAATGAAATATAATATATTAAAATTTTAATTATGAAAATTATAAAAATAATTTAATATAAAAAATAATGTGTTAAGTTATATTTTAATTATCAATAATTACATTTTACATGCATTAAATTATATTTAGTGATATTTCAAATTAATAAAATAATATTTATTACAAAAAGTCTAATCGTGAATTGTATTTTATAGATTTTGAGTCATGACATAATTAATAATAGTTACATTTCTGTACTATACTAAATTATTGCCATGCAGTACTATAGTTTTATCCAGTAACAATTCATGCATGCTTTGTTGATGTAATAAACGTTTGTATGAGAATATTATATAAAAAGTTAAAAGATAATTTTATATATAAACTTGTTTATTTGTGTATAAAATTAGAAATATAAAAATTAAATGTAAAAAATTCGTTGATTTTCTTAGGAATATCAAAAAAAATTTTAGAAAAGAAAGAGAAAATTCTCTCAAGAAAATTTTATTTCAATTGTAACCTGTTTTCTCAAATCAAAAGGCATGTATTTGGGGAAAATTCAAAATCTTGATTTTAGAAGGACTAGGAGATCAAATCCAATTTTATTATAGAAAAAATTGGCCAAAAATATATAAAAACCAAAATTTGTCAAAAAAAAAAAGGGGAAATCTAATTAATGTCATATTCTAAAAATATTAAATAAAGGCAATAAAATCTCAAAATTAGAGTTGAAAATGAAATTTCCACAAAGATATACTAATTTTGCAAACATTTTCTAAAATTGCAAAATTATGGATTTAAAGACATAAAAATTTGTGAGTTTGATTTGTTCGTCCATTTTTTAAAAATCAAAATAGAATCTACAAATGCTTAAATCATCATTTTGAAAAAATTTTAAAATTACAAAATTACCATTACAAGCGGTAATATAATTTTTCCCTACATATCAACTCATGTTCAAACGCGTTTTATCCCTCACCAATTGCATTCAGATTCATGACTTAATTATTGAAATTCTTGTCTCATGATATAAAATATATAATAGATTCAATCTTTTTTTTTTGAACAACTACTATATATTAAAAAAAACTTAAAATAAAATATATAATGAATTTTGGCTTAATTAATATAGTATTAGGATGACATTAAAATTATGAGGTTCTAAATTTGAGTCTTAATAAAAGTGTAATTACAAACAAAAACTAAGACATTATATATGGATATTATCCGCATACAAAGTGAACGTCAAACTCCACCGGATTCTTGTTGTAATTATTAGGTGATGCCACTTCATTCAAGATTGGCACAGTTTCACTTCTTATTTGGCCATTGAATTGTTAGACTTAATCAATCAAGGCCACAATCGCTAATTTCCCACATCCATATAGAACATTGAATTGTTAGACTTAATCAATCAAGGCCACAATCGCTAATTTCCCACATCCATATAGAAAGATCGATGGTTGAAGGCGTGTCAAAATTGTTCAGATTGTGTTGCAAGCGTCTATGATTTTAAAAAATCACTTAATTGAGAGAATAATATATCGAATTAAGGTTGAACATGATTTTATTCAGTCGATGTTTTCAAAAACATCAAGGTTAGGCAGAATCATCCATTTTTAAAAATTGAATAACCATAATCATGACTGATTGAAAAATAACGGGCTAAATTAAATTGAATCGAAAAATCAGTTTGATTCAATTGGATTATTTATTTTTAACTATTTTAACTGAATTTAATTTAATATGGTCCTTGATTTCAAATTAAAAAAAATAAAATTTTCATGCTCAAATAAATCAAATCTCTTTCATAAGAATTTTAAATAAGAATTTTATTCTAAAATTGATGCAACGTATTAAATTGAAATAAATATACTAATAATATATTTATAAATTATATATAAATAATGCATGATATGCTCTATATATATATATATATATATATACACTCAATTTTTCTTTTCTGTTTTAGTTCAGGTTGGTTTAAGTTGAATATAAAAGATCAATTTTATATTCATAAAAATTTTTTGATTTGGTTTCAGTTGGAATTTTTAAAAAATTTAGTTATTTTCGATTCAATACCAATATCAATTTAATTCTTTAGTTCAATCTAATTACTCCAAGAATCATACTTAATTTTATATAAAATGAATAAAAAATCATAAATTAGTTTTATATAAAATGAATGAAAAACCATAAAAATATAGAATATACACAAAATACTCAATAATATTTTATATCAAATAAAAATGAATCAACAGAAACTGATATAATCTTAGCGATTAAGCACAATATATAAAAATTAAAATTTTAAATTTGTTTTTCTCTACCATTATGGTGAAAAAAGTTACTAAAAAGAGAATTATCTCTTTTTTAAAGCCCACAATGCATACATTGAACTTATAGGTAAGACACATTATGCATGCATTAATTGCCTTAGTTAAATGTCTCACATAAGGATCACACGTTTTTCTAAATACACTTATTTGTACTCATCATTTCACACTTATCTAAACACCTTTATTTGAACTGTTACCTTAAGCTATGGTGACATTATTTAGGAGTGAACTTGAATCTCATCAATGTTATTCCTCTTTTTAATATTAAAAAAAACACTTTTTTATATTTACTTATTTCACACATAATTAAGTTTTTAATATAAATTAAGTTGATTTTCTAATAGGTCGAAATTCCCAGATCATTATAGAAATGCACTGATTGATAGAGTCCCTCCCAATGTGAATACTACTTATTTCATGCATGCTTAATTAATTTTTTATATGTGAATAGTATAGTTAATTTTTTATATAGTCTCTTTTTAGAAAAGTAATTTTATTTCAATATAATTGTTATTTTATAATACTAATATACATTAATTGATTTCTTTTTTCAATTTTTCCCACATCATCAATGCCTCCCTCTTTTCTAATTAATTGTTTTCTTCATAGTGTTACTGATAGAGTTTTATTTGAAAACAAATGATATATTACTTCATATTGGTTGAAAGTATTGCTAATTAATTGTTTTTTTAATCTAAATATACAACTTTAAAAGACAATTATTTAAAGACAGAAGAAGTATAAACTAAGTTGATTTTCAAATAAATCAAAATTACTAAATCATCATAGAAGGCACTGATCGTCTGGTTTGCATTTTTTTAACAAACTTTTATTATTTTTCATTAATTTTCTATATTTTAAATATTAATTTTTTATTTATTTCATTCATTTTCTATACTATTTTTATTTGAAATAATCAAGCATGATATATATATATATATATATATATATATTCGTCGCTCCAGATTTATATCTCATCATTACCTATCAGGGACTTTATTGTGTATGAAGGTAGATTGTCATTTCACCTGCAACAATTATAATAATTAGAACAGATAATACCTTAATAATAGTGTTGTCGATGCCTCAACCCATCGCCATAAAATTTTCTTGTAGAGTTTTGAACCCTAATTAATATTAGTTATTCTTTGGGAGTAGTATCTTCAAAGTCTCTCTCCCAGTGAGGAAAATGATGATGAGAGCCAGAAGAAAATCCTGCTGTCATCTGTGGCAAAAACCTGGAAAAGCCTTCTTCTGGTTGTTGGTGTTGTGTTACTTCTGAGGAAGCTGTTGATGAAGAAGATGTCATTGATGAGAAAGAACAAGAGAGAATAGGTTCTCGACGATTATATTGAAGACCCGAAGCATGCACAGCTGCAGCATATTGCAAATAGCTATCATCATTGCTACAAAGCAGCTGGGCATACTGGAAAAGATTTGGGAAGGCTTCATGTGTGAGCGGAGGTGGAAAGGGAGGGGATGCCAGCGGTGACGGAGGAGGTTGCGGAGGAGAAACAACATTATTATGATGATTATTATTAGTTGCCAAGAAGGGTAAATTATGACCAGATAGTCCTTGAACGCGTTCAGGAAAGTTGAGCTTAGCTTTGGTGCCTTTGAACTTGAGAGCAGCTGCATCATCATAGGCGGCAGCTGCAGCTTCTGCCGTGTCAAAGGTTCCAAGCCAGACACGAGCAGCTTTTTTTGGGTCGCGGATTTCGGCTGCCCACTTTCCCCATGGTCTTTGTCTTACACCTCTATAGTGTCCTCTCCTCATTTTCCCTTCACGAAACATAAGACATTACATTAATTGATTTATACACTTCAAATTCCATTGTATGACTAAAAGTCTTCAGCAAAAATTTTCTTTTTCTTTTTTCATATTGTTATTGTATGATAAACATATTACTTGCATATTTTAGAATGAAACGCTGAAGGGGAAAAAAGCCCATATTACACTACACAACTACGAAGGTAATTAAGCTATCCACCGGCCACTAACATCATGAAAAAGCTAGCACAAGATTTTTATTGCTATTGTTATTAGCCAGTGCAAGATCTTTTCATAATTAACAGGTCAATCAGCTGATATAACCCAGTTTCTGATATGCTAGGCAAGTGAACACAATTCTTTATTATAAGAAGCAATGTTCTAAAACAATCATGTTTTTCATAAGCAAGATCTCACTCTAATCATACTGAAAATCGGCCTGAACGATAGAATCAGAAAAAAGATAAGGTAGGTTGGATTTTTTTTTTTTTCCGTCGTGTGGTTAGTACAGGTCTTGATATTAATAATATTTAATTGAATTCTTGATCATTTGCAGGTTAAGAATGAGAAATGTAAAGTTGGATCCTACCTGTGGACTCTTGATTTCCTTGCACATGCTCATCCAGCTGCAGCCTGTGGTCACTACCCATGGTTTGAGAAAGAACCGATTGATCTTGAAGAGATGGTTGGTAGGTATGAAGGAAGATGTGATCTTCTTCCTTTCCCTCTGATGCATCAGAAGGAAGTGGACTCTTTCCATGCCTTGGATCCACCTTGTTAAGCTCTTTTCTTAGTTCTTTTTTAATGGTTTTTTGAGCTTCTAGCTATTTATCTACAGTTATATGGTGCATGGATCTTTGCTTGATGAAGTTATCTAATGATTTGATGCTAGTTATATATATGTATCAACCAAAAGGCAGATCTGTGGTTAATCTTGTTGATGATAAAGATGAGTAAGGCCAAGAAAGATTTCAAAAAAGAAGGATATATGCTGATCTTGTAAGAGATATAAAGAGAGAGAACAGCAACAAGAAAAGAGAAGAGAATGAGTAGAAGAAGAAGAAGAAGGAAAGAAGGAAAACCCAAAAAAGGACAGAAGGGAAGAAAAAGAGATTGCTTATAGGGCTGTGATTGCTGCAAGTTAAAGTGAGGTCTTATCGTCCCTTGATGCAGCAAACAGGAAAACAAAAGGGCCAAACAAAATATATTAGTATGTCAAATATAAAAGGATTTGAGGGTTCTAATAGTATTAACACTTTTATACTTCTCCAAAAAAAAAAAAAACTTTTATAAATTTGATTTTAACTGATATAGGAAATTAAAATCACACAGCTATTAGGATAATTCTAGTACCAGTTAAATCAAAACTGATCGTATATCTTAAAGTTTTTTTTTTTTTTTTGAAATTAAAGTGGTGTTTAGTATTGCTACCCAAAAAATTTGATTTTATAATAAAAATAAAAAAATTATTCATTTTTATTATAAATTTTATGAGTATTTATTCATAAAATACATTCTGAGAATCTTTTTAAAATTTTATTTTTAAATTAAATTTTTATAATAATAATAATAATGTTAAATACCCCCTAAAGAAAATTGGAGTGGAAGGTGAACGTGAGACAACACTGTCACTGGCAAATTCTTGTGTTGATTGGGTAGCAATAATGAAAAGCTTTTGTCAATATTAGACTTTGTCGTTATCATAATCCACTAAAGTATTGGTAAATTTGGATTCAATTTACAATTTGACTACACCTAATTTAGATATATGTAAAATCAGAAAATTTATTCAACATGTGCACTAGTTTGATACTTATCTGCCACATGCTGGACACATCGAATTGTACCCAATTAAAAATGAAGAATATATATATATATATATATATATATATATATATATATATATATATATATATATATATATATATATATATATATATATGTATAG
>CATIWR010055118.1:0-25416 GCA_949677035.1 Omphalea diandra | reverse complement strand
AGAAACAAGTTAGATAAGCTAGGGGCTATCATAAGAAACAAAGCTAGATTGGTTGTCAAAAGGTACAACCAAGAGGAAGACACTGACTATGATGAAACTTTTGCTCTTGTAGCAAGGTTAGAGGCCATTAGGATTCTTTTAACATTTGCATGTCATATGAATTTAAGCTTTTTCAAATGGATGTAAAAAGTGCTTTCTTAAATGGTATCATTGAGGAGGAAGTTTATGTTTGAACAACCTCCTAGTTTTGGGTCACATTCTTTTCCTAACCATGTTTTCAAACTAAATAAAGCCTTGTATGGTTTAAAACAAGCTCCAAAAGCTTGGTATGAAAGGCTTAGTTTATTTCTCTTACACCACACTATTTATGAAAAAGCACAAACATGACACTTTAATTGTCCAAATCTATGTTGATGATATTATCTTTGGTGCTACTAATGAATCTTTTTGTGAGAAATTTGCTAAGTGTATGACTAGGGAATTCAAAATGAGTATTATGGGAGAGCTCAAATTTTTCTTGGTCTACAAATCAAGTAATCCAAAGAGGGGATCTTCATCAACCAAGCCAAATACACAAGGGAAATGCTCAAGAAGTTTGGCATGGAAGGATGCAAGAAAGCTAGAACACCAATGAGTAGTACGATCAAACTTGACAAGGACGAATCGGGTAAGACAGTAAATGAAAAGAGATATGGAGGTATGATCGGATCTCTACTCTATCTTATTGCTTCTAGGCCAGATATAATGTTTAGTGTTTGCATGTGTGCTAGGTTTCAATCCTCTCCTAGGGAATCTCACTTGAATGCTGTGAAGAGAATTTCAAATACTTGTATGGCATAATTCACTTAGGACTACGGTATCCTAGGAACACATCTTTTAGCCTAGTAGGGTATTCGGATGCAGATTATGCAGGTAATCTTTTAGATAGAAAAAGCACTTTCAGGACTTGCCAATTTATACGAGAATGTCTAGTCACTTGGTTTAGTAAGAAGCAAGTATCGATTGCCTTGTCCACTGCAGAAGTCGAGTATGTGGCTGCCGGTTGTTGCACCTAAGTTCTCTATATGAAACAACAATTGAAGGACTTTGGCAAAGCTATAGATCACATTCCTATCAAATGTGATAATACAAGTGTTATTAATATCTCTAGGAACCCTATCCAACACTCTAAGAGTAAGCATATTGATATTAGGCATCACTTTCTTAGAGATCATGTCCAAAAAAGAGATGTTATGTTGGAATTCATTGACACAAATCATTAACTTGCGAACATTTTCACTAAACCTCTCAATAAAGAAAGGCTAAACTTCATTAAGAGAAAATTATGGATGTTTGATGGAAATTACCTAAAGTGAAAATCTTGATCTTAGAAATATTTTCTTTGATTGATGATATTTGTTTTTGTATGAATGAATAATTATTATATGGTTGAGTTAAGATGTCTTAATTTTGGATGGCAAATGTGAACTTGTATGACAAATTGCACAAATTAAGCATCAATACATTAAAGTAGATCACAAATCTTTGAAATTTTATCCTTATCCTCACTGACTTATAATTCGCGGTCGCTATTCCTTGTTCAAGGTCACGAATTAAAAGTCAAACTCACCCAGCTGACAAACGTCAATTTGCAGTCGCAAAATTTAATCTCCACTGTGAATTTTTTCAGATTTTCAAAATTTTCAAAGTTAAGGGGCAGCAACATAGAGCAACTTAAAGGAACTTAAGTCAATTTGACACTAAGGATTTTTAGAACTTAGAAATTTTTTATTTTTTGCTAAAAATGATCATTAAAATCCTATAAGTAGTATTCAATTTTAATGTTCTATATTTATTCTTAATTTTTGATCAATCTAGGTTGTCAAAATCAAAATAGGGGAGATTATTGAGAAGACTTGACAAAAATCAGACAAGCTAAATCGCGGAGTCATTCTCGGCCTCGAACAAGGAAAATGAAGCAAACCAAAATTGACAGATGAATTCACAGTTTGTGTTTAGTTGGAGTCATGACCACACATTACAAAAGCTTCAAAAGGGAAAGAAGTCAACAATCAGAGCTTGACAAGTGTCCTAGGAAGCCATTGGAAGTCAAAAATCCCAAAGGCTACATGTTGGTAGCAATCGCGATTTGAGAAGTGAAAGTTGCACAATTTGGTAGGTTGTTTCGCAGTCAGGATCGCGGTCTGTACAATGAAAATCGCGACCGCGACTTATGCTGGCTGAAGAAACACAAGGGCTATATTTTCCTAAAGCACTAATGAAAAGTTGTCACGTGAACTAGCAGTTACACTAGCCGTTAGACATAAAGCTGTAACTTTTGACTTTCATAAGGAAAATTGGAAATCACCAATAGGAAGCTGACACATAGACTAGCCGTTAGTCTCTTTGGTGGAATTTGGGTATAAATACTCCACCAAACATTAATAAAGGACAAGGTTAAGAAATTCATTATCAACAGAAAAAACTCTCAATCTTTGCTACTCATTTCTTTCAATTTTCTTTATAAGATTGTTAATTGTTGGGTGTGAGCATTAAACACCATATTGTAAAGTTGTTGTGTGAGTCTGTAAAACACATCAAGATAAGTTTTAGTGTGAGCCTTGAAAACACTTGTAATAGGTTTTAGTGTGAGCCTTGAAAACACTTGTAAAAGGTTTTTGTGTGAGCCTGTAAAACACAAGTTGTAAGGTTTGGTGTGAGCCTAAACAATAAGTTGAGTGTGAGCTTCTAAAACACTAGTGATTGAGTGAAATACCCAATTAGTGAATTGGGGAGTGGACGTAGGGTTGGTTAATACCTAAACCATTATAAATCGCTTGTCTCAATCTTTTCATTTTTCCTCCTCACTTCTTTGTTTTTAGAAATTTCCATACACCAATTCAATCCCCCTTCTTGATGTCAAGGGTCAACACAATTATTCTTACAGTAGTGAATCTTTTCAACTAGAAGACCTAAACCTTACATCAACTTCTTAATGCTACAAAAACTATCAACCATCGTATGCTCCTCAGGCAAAGACTTATTGTACTATTGTAAACTATCATATAACACCTTTCAAATAAATGGTACTTAAATTTAATATTCATTAGTCAAGCAATCGAGGATAACTTGGAATGTATTTTGCAACCAGGCCATAAATCCTCATTAGATGCATTAAGTATATAATATAACTTTTGACATGTCAAATTCATAGCAACACTCATTCCACCCCAATCAAACTTTGGACCATCAACATCCATTACCATATTATGGAATGCATTATTTTATAGTTTATTATGATATAGATTATTAGCTAAAAGTTCAAGTTCTTCAATAGCTAATGTTCCAAATCCACACACTCTACCATGCAAATACCATTCATAATAGTTAATAATAAAATCCCTTTGCATAATATGCAACATTACTGTATTGGGTCCCAATAAATACGATTTTGACACTTCTTATGATTACACAAACATCTAATCTCAAGTCCATTTGTAAATTCAAGTTGAGAAGTTATGAATTCAATGAAATGGTTCACATTTTCTAAGAATTATGGTCGTAATAAACCATTTTTTAGCCTATAATATATCTAATTTCTATCTCATCTCATTATTAAATCTTGAAATTTGCAAAATAGCAATGTAATCAAGCATACATATATTATTTTTCATTTTAAATTTTTTATGATATTTTGTATTGTTTTATATCTAATACTATCACCTTATATGTCCATCCCTATAAGGTAAAAATCGAAACCATTTAAAAATTCATTATCATGTAACTGGTTGTCGTAACAATATAGTTCACACAACTATTGAAATTTTGGCACCATCTCATTGTAGTTTTGTCAGTGCACTAAAATAAAATTTGTTTATCAACATTTGTCACTATGCACTAAGAGAATATGTACGAGATAATTAACCAAAATTCATAGCAACATAATGAATTATATTGTGTACAACAAGTTATATTATACAATAAAATTTTCAAATTGTCCACTTTGAATAATTCAGTGTGATCTCATCATTCAATGAGAATCACATCTAATGGGTATCTAAGTCTATGCCTATATGTTGTTCTATGAAATTTATAGAAAATTTAACAAAATTTCCTATAAATTACATATTCATTTGGTATTGTCCTTTTAATAAAAATAAAAACTAAATTCAAAATAAACATTAAATCCATATACATAAGAATGGAACATTAAGTTCAAAATAAATATTATAGAATATTCGTAAATTTTATGAACCCTGTAGAATTTTATGAAGGTTTTATGGCATAATGTTAATTTTTTTTTCGAAACCTTTAGAATTTATTCAAATATATACGAATATTATTAATATACATTTTTTGATATTTTTGGAACATTTTATTATCATATTATTACTTTTTTACATATTTTTGAAATTAATTATACTATAAATTTTAAGGCAAATTAAGTCAACTAAAAGTTTGAGGATTTTATGGCATTAACTTTCATTTTTTATTGAACAATGTTGAACAAATACATTTTTTATATTCAATGTCATTAATTATATTATAAATTTTATGCAAATGAAATCAACATAATTTTTGAGTATTTTATGGAATTCGTCATTAACTTGTAAGTTCGGACAAATAAATTTTTTATGCATCTTATATCATTAACTATATTATAAATTTTAAGCAATTCAAGTCATATAAATTTTTAGCATTTAATTTTTTATTTTTATTTCTTATTTTGAGACAATTAACATTTTTGGATATTATGTGTTTTAAATTTGAAGACAATTTAAGTCAATTATATATATATATTTTTAGCATTTATTGAACATTTTGTGCAATCTTATTCTATTTTACAAAAAAGCTATGAAATTTAGTGATATTTGTTTGGACTATTATTAACTTTTTTGGAGACTTTATAATTTTATACAATTTGAATTTCATTACATACAAAGATATATATATATATATATATATATATACAAATATTTTTTAACATATAAATTATTAAATAAATAAATATTGCATAAATAGCATTTAAATATTTCATATAATAGCAAATTTAAAAAATAAAATATTCAATTTTTTAAATTAAAATTTCATTGATAATTTTAAATTTAAAGCTGGAGATTTTACATTTTTTTATTGATAATACCAAATTTAAATTTAAAGCTGGAGACTTTATAATTTTTTATTGATAATTTTAAATTTTAAATTAAATACTTACCTCTTGCAGTGCAAAACTCTCTACCTCAACCAAAAAAGATTTTAACCTAATTACAAAATACAAAAAAAATAATTATAAATTACTAATATCAATAATTTTATAATATTTCTAAAATGTAATTAAATTACATTAAAAATAAATTAAAGATTCACTTAAATTACTAAATGTCATAAATTTAAAATTTTTAAAATTTAATTAAATTACACTTAAAGACAGACTTAAATTAGTAAATTTAATAAACTTATTAGATTACAATATTTAAGAAATTTACACTTAAATTATTAAATTTAATTAATCTAACTAAATTACACTAAAAATAAATTAAAAACCCACTTAAATTACTAAATGTAATAAATTTAAAATTTCTAAAATTTAATTATATTACACTTAAAGAGCCACTTAAATTACTAAAATTTAATAAACTTATTAAATTAATATGTTAATAAATTTACACTTAAATTAAAAAATTTAAAAAATTTACAAATTTTACACAATTTTTATTAAATTTATATAATAAATTATAAAATTTACCAAAATTACTTTAAATTTTTACTAAATTTGCAACAAATTTACTTACTTTACTAAATTTATAAATTTTCTAAAATTCTCCACATAAAACTTAATTTACAAAATTCATTCCAAAATTAACAAAATTCTCAAAAATAACAAAATTAATTAAAATAACTCTAAATTTATTACATTAATTCACAAAATATTACAACATTTGTAATTTTACAATAAATTTATAAAATTCACAATAAATTACACAATGTATAAAATCTATATTAAATGCATAAATTTAAATAAATTTATGCTCAGTTACATAAATGACAAATTTTACACTAAATTTATACAATTAATTAGAAGATTTACAAAATACACTCTAAAATTTTTGTAAATTTACAACAAATTTACAAAGTCCACAAAATTAAAAAAAATAACAATATTTTATACATTAAATTGAATTTACATAATTCAATACAAATTTCTCTAAATAATAATAAATTTATTAAAAATATTATAAAATTCACAAAATATTACAAAATTAATAAATTTACACTCAATTTATCACAAAAATATATCAACAAAATAACAAAATTAACACAAATGAACAAAATTTACAAAATTGTACAATATACATTAATAAATTAACAAAATTACAAAAAATATATATACAAATTACAAAATTAAACCAAAAAATTTATATAAATTTGTCATTATATAATTCACAAAAATTAACACAAATTCTAAAAAAAAAAAAACTAAATTACACAATATTTTTTAACAAAAATTCTCAATCAAACAATTTCACACCATCAATTTTACAATATAAATTTCAAAATTAATAAAAATCACTAAAATTCTGAATTTCAGACTTTCACACCATCAATTTTACAATATAAATTTTATAATTAATAAAAAATACAAAAATTCTGAATTTCAGAATTTCACACCATCAATTTTACAACTACCAAAAATTAATAAAAATTCACTATATATATACTGCCCAAAATTCCATACCATCAAAAACTAACACAAATTCACATAAATAATTCATAAAATTCACAATTTCACATCATCAATTTTTCATTATTAACAAAATTAAAAAAAATATTTCACAAATTTCCCAACTATAGAATTTGTATGTATTCCCAAAATTTCCAATCAATAAAAGAATACCCAATTACATAATTAATATAAAAATTTTTCAAAGTGACAACCACACAAATTTTCACAGAAAATCACATAAATAGTAAAAAAATAAAAAAATCGACATTCAACACACCTGAAGTTGGTGGCAACACCGACGCTTCCTCCTTCGGTGTTGGCATTTGCAGTAGTGGTAGAATGCTTTGACACACCCAATGAGAAAGATAGTGAGAGAGAGAGGGAGGTTGTGATTGTTAATGATGGTCACGCAGCTAAGGACAAAGGCTATGGCAGTGCTAGTCTTTTCGTGGCAGAAGCTGTGGTGGGGAGAGAGAGAGAGAGAGAGAGAGAGTCAGTAAGTGAGAGAACTCGAGGGGAAAAGGAATGAAGAAAAGAGGAAGAAGACGAAGACGGAAGGAATCTCTATAATAAATATATCTCACATTTACCAATAGATTACCCACGTCAGATTAATGAATCTATCGGTGCATTTTGCATAATTTAATTAATAAAATAGTCAACGAATCACTGATGGATTTCTAAGTGCGTGAATTCCTGTGTGACTTCTTGCTTTCCTTTATCAGTAATTCTGTCAGTAATTTGTGGCGCCAAGCTTGAGAGCCAAAATTTACAAACGACTATATTTTGTCAGTAAATACCTAGAGTTTTTTGCCTGTCACACTCCATCACTAATCCATTGAAATTTGCAGATGGTTACTGATCCGTTAGCAAACTCCATTGGTATTTCCAAGTTTTCTTGTAGTGGCTCAAATTAAAAAATATAAGAGATTAACTCTTAATATGAGTGAACAAAATTTTTAAAAATCCAAAATATATATTGTTAATATATGCTATTGTGTCTATACAAAACATTTGAAGAAAAAGATGTATTTTTTATTTTTATTAATTTAAAATATAAAATTTATTTTTATTTTTGATTTAAATAATTGTTAAATTTTAGAATAGGGATTAAATAATAAAATTTAATTTGGTAATATGCATTTTCTCAAAAAAAAGTTCAAAGGACAATTGAATATTTATTCGTTGGAAAACTCATGTAAAAATTAATATAAAATATTTATACTAATTTATTAATTTTCACAATAAAAAATTTAGCTATATAATCATCAAAGAATTTAGACAATAATTTGATGATTACAAATGCAAATTACCTCAAATTTTATGATATTTTAAAAATTATACTTCAAAATAGATATTAGTTTGATTAGAATTTCTAGAATTAAACTGCATCAAAATTTGGCCAAAGTATTAAAAAGAGAAAATATAATTTCTTTTCTTTTCAAGGTTGCACCTTGTAAGGAGTTACATAATTTGATTTAATTTGCTAGTTTATATATTTTATGGAATTTAAGTATTTCAAATTTTCACTTCCTCATAATTTTAACTGACAACAACTTAATAAGGAGATACAACTTTAAAATTTTATTATAATTATAATTTACAACGACCTAATAAGAAAAGTGCAGCTTTAATATTTTGACCACACTCATCGAGCAAAACTCTATTAAGAGCACTATTTTCAAATTGATATAATTGCAAATTAATTAGTCTAGTTAAATAAGAGATTAAAAAAATCAATCAACTAAAAGTTGATCAAAATTGTAAAATTTTTAAAAAATTATTCAAAACTAAAGATTAATTTAACTTAAAATTGCATTATTTTGTAAAAAATTTAAAAATTTCTAAAAATTATACTATTTCACTCAAATAAATGTGAAAATATTGTTATTATTATATTATATTATATTTTTTTAGTTTTTTAAATATTTTAAGTATTATGTATATATAGTTTTAAAAATTTTAAAATAATTTATTGAATCGAATTGATCAACTAGTCGAATTAATTAAAACAAAAATTGATTAACCAACTAATTCAATATGTAATCTAGTTTTAAGGACAATGATTAAGAATTAAATTAATGGATAGTGAGACTCAATATTTTATTGAAATGAAATTTTTTATGTTCAATTTAAAAGTTTAAATTAATGAGTGTCAAGTTTAAACATTGTATTAAACTTAATCTATTTTGTATATATTATTTTTTAAAAAAAATTATTTTTTATATATTAAATATGTAATTTAATTCTAAGAGCACATTTTATATACCAAGAAATTAAAAAAAATAATATTTTCACTCTATTTTCATATTTGATACTTCAATTTACTTAAAAAAAAATTAAAAATGAGATTCCAAAGTATTAAAATTTCTCATTATTCTTAAAATATCAAGCCTAAATTAATTTATTTACTTATAAAATGTAAAGTTATTATACATACGACACATTTAGTACACCAAAAAAATGAAATACAGAGCTGCTTTTTACTCTATTTTTATATTGGTACCATAATTTATTCTAAAAATTTAAGCATAGGATTTTGAAAGTATTAGATTGTCTCACTATTTTTTGAAAACACTACTTAAATTGATTTATTTGCTTGTAAAATATAAATTTGAATTGTAAAAATTTTATTAACGTTTAAATTCTATTTTCTTGTATGTTGAAATATACTAAATAAAAATTAGAACATTAAAAAAATGATTTTAGGAATTAGATTCTATTTTCATTTATAATCAAATATGCCAATAGGAGTAATTATGGAAAATTTATGAGCATCTAAAAACTATTTTCTTATGTGTTGAAATATATCAAATAAAAATATTAAAAATTCTAAAACACTCATCTTAAGAATGTGATTTCATTTCTCAGTTTGATATTGTTTTAAGGAACTACGAGATAATTATTGATAAAGATTATGTGCATTCTAATCCTAATACAAATAGAATTCAAAGTATGTTTCATATAAATACTTAATATTTTCTCCTATTTCTGGATTTTTTTGTTTCATAATATTTTGTTCTTGACTTCATTATAGGAATAATTTTACAAAAATATGCAATATTATTATTTTAACAATTTTTTTTATTTGAGATTCTATTTAAAATCCCTAAAATTGTCGAGAATATATTAGGATTATAACATCACATTCAAGCCATGTGAAAACAGTATTAGAGATGCTCTAAAGATTTTTTCAATAAATTCACAAAAATAGTAGAGGGAGATATTACAATTCCTCTCTCTCTGGAAGGAAAGTATTTGGTATTTGATAATTCAACTTGTTATCAAATGTACATATTGCACATAGAATTTTATAGATTACATAAAAAAAATATTCCTTGTACATTTTTAAAAAATCAATCATGCAAAATATACATTAATTTGTATGAACATTTAAATTTTAAATGTTGTATATTAAAGAAATAAAATAATAAATATAGAATACTACTACTCTGAAAATTAATTAATATAAAGTCAAATTTTTCAAGAACAATAATTCTAAAAAGACTCAACAATCCAAAAAAAAAAACAAAATATTAAATCTCAAGTTAAAGAATGTAAGAGATTAAGTCCTAATATGAGTGAATTTTTTTTAAAAAAAAATCTAAAAGTATGTATTACCAATATATGCAATTGTGTCTATGATTTGAAAAAAAAAAATTTATTTATTATTTTCTATTCTAATATATGTATTGATTTAAAATATGAAAGATTTATTGTTTATTATTTATGATTTAAATAATTATTAAATTTTAGAATAGGAGATAAATTAATCAAAAAATTAATATGCATCTTTTTAAAAAGTTCAGGGGATAATTAGATTTTTTTTTCATAAAAAAATCATCTAAAAATTAATTTAAAAAATAGTTTATTAATTTTTATGATAAAAAATTTAGCTATATAACCATCATCAAAACTTGAGCTATAATTTGATGATCACAAATACAAATTACTTCAAATTTTATGATATTTTAAAATTATATTTCAACATTGACTATTTGTTCAATTAAAATTTTAAGAGTTAAACTGCATCAAAATCTGGCCAAAGAATTAAAAAGAGAAATTATAATTTTTTTTCTTTTCAAGGTTGAACCCAATAAGAAAGGTATATAATTTGATTTAGTTCATTAGTTTACATATATTTATTGAACTTAAGTATTTTGTCTTCTCACTTTCTCATAATCTTAACTAACAACCTAGTCAGGGAGGTATAAGTTTAAAATTTTGTTACAATTTTAATTTACAGCAACCTAATAAGGGAAGTGCAGCTTTAATATTTTAACCACACTCATCAAGCAAACCTCTATTAAGAGTAGTATTTTCAAATCGATAAAGTTGAATTATAGATAAAAGATCAATTAACTAAAATTGATCCAAATTAAAAAAAATTAGAAAATTGGTGAAAACTGAAAATTAATTAACTTGATATTATATCATTTTGTGAAAAGATTTAAATTTCTCTAAAAATTGTAGTATAATGTCGAAAATGTTTGTTATTATTTTATCATTATTATATTTTAATTTTTTAAAATTTTTTTTTAAATAATTTAAGTATTACTTTATATATTTTAAAAATTTTAAATGATTTGTCAAATTGAACCAATTAACTAGTTGAACCAATTAAATTGAAAATCAACTAGCCAACTTATTTGATCCCTAATCTAGTTTTAAAAACATTAATTAATAGTTAAATTAATTGGCAATGAGACTCAAATATTTTATCGAAATGAAATTTTTTACGTTCAATTTAAAAGTTTAAATTAATTTGTGTGAAGTTTAAACATTGTACTAAACTTTAATGTATATTGTACATATTATTTAAAAAAAACACTTATTTTGTATATATTAAATATGTAACTTTAATTAAAAGGGCTTGTTTGATATATAAAGAAATAAAATGAAAATAATATTTTCACTCTTATTTTCAATGTTTGATACTTCAATTTACTTGAATAAAAAATAAAAAATGTGATTCTAAAAGTATTAAAAAGTCTCATTATTCTTAAAATCTCAATGCATGAATTAGTTTATTTACTTATAAAATATAAAATTAATATACATGGGACATATTTAGTACTCCAAAAAATAAAATAGAAATATGATTTTCAACCTATTTTTATATTTAGTACTTTGATTTATTTCAAAATTTAAGAATAAAATTCTAAAAGGATTATACTATTTCACTAATTTTTTAATTATATTTCTTAGATT
The DNA here is from genome assembly GCA_949677035.1 of Omphalea diandra. Taxonomy (NCBI): domain Eukaryota; kingdom Viridiplantae; phylum Streptophyta; class Magnoliopsida; order Malpighiales; family Euphorbiaceae; genus Omphalea; species Omphalea diandra. The sequence continues at coordinate 13,502 of CATIWR010055118.1, read as the reverse complement.
GATTTATTTTCTTGTAAATATAAGATTCTAATTATGAAAATTTTATTAACATTTAAAAACTATTTCTTGTATGTTAAAATATACTAAATAAAAAAATTAAAATCCTAAAAATTAATTTTAGGAATTAGATTCTATTTGTCATTTGTTATGTAACCAAATATGCCAATAGAACTAATTATGAAAATGTTATTAAGATTTGGATCCTATTTTCTTGTGTATTGAAATATATTAAATAAAAAGATTAAAATTATAAAGCACTCTTCTTAAGAATGCGATTTTATTTCCAAAAATGTTATAACAATAACTTATAACCATATGATATATTTATTATTATTCTTATAATATTTATTTATTATTTTAAGGAACTACAAGACAATTATTGATAAAGATTATGTGCATTCTAATTCTAATACAATTAGAAATTTTAAGTACGCTTTATATAAATACTTGATCTTACTCCTATTTTAGGATTTTTTTTTTTTTTTGGTTTCATAATGTTGTGTTCTTAACTTAACTATGCGAATAATCTTATAAAAAAAAAAGGCCTAATGTTATTAATTTTAAACAAACTTCTTTAGTTGAGATTACATTAAAAAACCTTAAAATTATTAAGAATATACTAGGATTATAATGATCACTTTTGTTGGACTAGATTGGTCAAACTTAAGTCAAAACTCTCTTTTAATATTAACAATATAGATTGAAAAGTTTTAATATTAATTCCAAGTGTTGATATTGCATATATTTAGCTAGGATCACTTTGGAAGTTGAATGGAAGCCTTAATCTTAAGATTGACATTTGCACTCTAATTTGCGGTCATAAAGCTAAAGCTAGTGACCACTATCCTCTAAAAGAGTTAAATGAATCTCATATACATGAATTTGCAGTGCATGTCGCATCCATAATCGCGACCGTGACTTTTGCATTCACTTAGAGAGAACCAAATCTTCAACCACATCATTTCAGGTCTCCTAAAGAACCATTAGAAGATCAAATTTTACGGTAGCGAAAGATGCGCAACGAACGACCGTGAATTTGATGAAGCAACTTCTTTATTCAAGCAGAAGATCTCACGATGAGCATCGCGTTTAAAGAAGAAATAGTGACTGTGACTTTCACTATTACTCAAGAAATGCAATGACTTTTTTTCTTAAAGAACTAATGGTGTGATGTCATGTGGACTAGTCTTTAGATACAAATGGACTTATGTGAAACTCATGATTGTGAATGAAGATCTCGACTGTAAATTTCATTTGACAAACAATTAATGCAGGATCTACCTAACTTGTTTTGGAGGTTTAAAAATAGTTTTATTTGTAACATCTTTTAGGTGGTTGTAACCTACAAATACACCACCAAATGAAAAATCGAATACAAGAGGATAACCGTTGAATATGTCAAAACTCTTTCAAAGTTAATTCTCAATTTTAACTCTTTATTTCTTTGTATATAGTTTGGTGTGAGTTTTAAACACCTTAGGTTTGGGTTTAAGAGTGAGCCTTAAAAAACTTTAGTATAGGTTTTAGTCTTAGCCTTAATAAAACACTTGTAAGATTTGGTATGAGTCTAAACATTGGGTTTGAGTGTGAGTTTTGGAAAAACACTTGTAAGGTTTGGTATGAGTCTAAATACTAGGTTGAGTGTTAGCCTTGAAAAAACACTTATAAAGTTTGGTGTAGGTCTAAACACTAAGTTGAGTATGAGCTTGTAAAATATTAGTGATTTAGTGAAATACCCAAACGATAAATTGCAGAGTGAATGCAGGGTTGGTTAATACCCGAACTACTATAAAAATCTAGTGTCTTCTATTTCCTTCTCAACAAACTTTTCTTTCCAAAGTTTAAAATTTCCACCAATTCAAATCCCTTCTTAATACTTAAAGGCCAACAACCTTCAAGACATGTGAAAAAGGTATTGAAAATACTCTAAAGACCTTTAATAAATTCATAAAAATAGTAACGAAAGATATTACAATTCCTCTATTTATGTGGTAAGTGTTTGTTATTTGACACTTCAAGTTGTTATGGATTATACATATTGCACATAAAATTTTTATGGGTTATATAATAAAATATATTTCGTACGCATTATTTTAAAAAATCAATCATGCAAATATATGTATTAATTAATATGAATATTTAAAATTTTAAATCATTTATATTAAAGAAAAATAATAAATATATAATAATACTAGTCTAAAAAATTTTTAATAAAAAATAATTGTAGAATGACTCAGCTATTCAAAAATAATAATTCTTAAATCTCAAGTTGAAGAAAGTAAGAGACAAAATGCTAATATGAGTGAATTTTTTTTTTTTAAAAAAAAATCTAATGATGTATTACCAATATATGCAATTGTGTTTATATATTTGAAAAAAAAAAAGACATATTTTTATTTATTATTTATTTTTATATTTTAAGATATTTATTGATTTAAAATATAAAATTTTAATTATTTTTTATTTTAATAATCATTAAATTGTAGAATAGGGCTTAATTAATAAAAAAATTAATTTGGCTAATATGCATCTTTTAAAAAAGTTCAGGAGACAATTTAAATATTTATTCATTGAAAATTTTATCTAAAAATTAGTATGAAAATACCTAAAATAGTCTATTAATTTTTATAATAAAAAATTTATACAACCATCATAGAATTTATCTCATAATTGGATGATTACAGATGCAAATTACATCAAATTTTGTGATATTTTTAAAAATTATATTCCAAAATAGATATTATTTTTATTAAAATTTTAAAAGTTAAACTGCATCAAAATCTAGCCAAAGAATTAAAAGCGAAATTATAATTTTTTTCTTTTCAATGTTAAATCCAGTGAGGGAGTTGCATAATTTGATTTAGTTCATTAATTTATATACCTTTATGGAATTTAAGTATTTCAAATTCTCGCTTGCTCTTAATTTTAACTAACAACAATCTAATAAGGGAGGTATAGTTTTAAATTTTTTTTTATAATTCTAATTTATAACAATCTATTAAGAGAAGTACAATTTTAATTGTTTGACCACACTCACCAAGCAAAACTCTATTAAGAGCAGTGATTTTAAATCGATAAATTTGCTAATCAATTAGTAATTAAGTTGTATTTGAGTTCAAAAATTAATCAACTAAAATTGATCAAAATTAAAAAAAACTGAAAACATATCAAAACTAAAAATTAATTTAACTTAAAATTAAGTCATTTTGTGAAAAATTAAAATTTTAAATTACACTATTTTACTCAAATAAATGTTAAAAATATTTTTATTATTTTATCATTATAATATTTTTAAAATTTAAATATTACCCATATATATGTTTAAAAGTTTTTATATGATTTATCAAACCAAACTAATTGAAACGAATCAACTAGTCGACTGATTGGATCCCTAATCTAGTTTTTAGAAACATTGATTAAGAGTTAAATTAATGAACAGTAAGACTCAAATAATTTTATCGAAATGAAAATTTTTATATTCAATTTAGAAGTTTGAATTAAACATTGTATTAAACTCTAATCTATTTTGTATATATTAAATATGTAACCTTAATTCTAAAGGCGCATATGATATACAAAAAATAAAATGAAAATAATATTTTAACTCTATTTTCTTGTTTGATACTTCAATTAACTTAAAAGATTTGAAAATGAGATTCTAAAGTACTAAAATGTCTCATTGTTCTTGAAATCTCATTGCATAAATTAATTTATTTACTTATAAAATATAAAGTTATTATGCATAGGACATATTTAGCACATTAAAAAATAAAATAGAAATATGATTTATACTGTATTTTTATATTTTGTACTTTAATTTATTCTAAGAATTTAAGAATATGTTCTAAAAGGATTGTGTTGTCTTACTATTGTTGAATTATATGGCTTAAATTGATTTATTTGCTTGTAAAATATAAAATTCTAATTATGAAAATTTTTGTTAACATTTGAATTCTATTTTCTTGTACGTGGGATATATCAAATAAAAAAAATTAGAATTCTAAAGAATTAATCTTAGAAATTAAATTCTATTTCTCATTTTTTGTATAACCAAACATGCCAATATAACTAATTATGAAATTTTGAATATTTGGATCATATGTTCTTGTGTGTTGAAATGTACTAAATAAAAATATTAAAATTCTAAAACACTCATGTTAAGAATGTGATTTCATTTCTTTGTTTCGTATAATCAAACATGTCATATCAATAACTTATAATCATACGATGTATTTACTATTATTCATATAATATTTGTTTACTATTTTAAGGAACTGCGATACAATTATTGATAAAAATTATGTGCATTCTAATTCTAGTATGATTAGAATTCTAAGTATATTTTATATAAATACTTAATCATCTCCTATTTAAGGATTTTTTTTTCTTGTTTCATAACTTTTTATTCTTGACTTAACTATAGGAATAATTTTATAAAAAAAAAATCTAATATTATTATTTTTTGGGTTAAGCTTCTATAGTTAGGATTCCGTTTAAAATCCGTAAGAATATACTAAGATTATAACAATTACCTGCAAGCCACGTGAAAATAGTATTGCCAATGCTCTAAATATTTTTCAATAAATTTACAAAAATAGTAAGGGGAGATGTTACAATTCCTCTCTTTGCAAGGTAAGGTATTTAGTATTTCACAGTTCAAGTTGTTATGAATTATACATATTGCATATAAAATTTTAATGGATTATATACAAAAAATATTTCTTGTATTTTTGTACATTGTTTTAAAAGTCAATCATGCAAAATATGCATTAATTGATATGAATTTTAAAATTTTAAATCTTATATATTAATGAAATAAAATAACAAATATCAAATAATACTACTCTAAAATTAATTTGATATAAGATTAAAATTTTCAAGAAAAATAATTCTAGAATGACTCAACTACTCAAAAAATAAATGAGTAAATCTCAAATTGAAAATGTGAGAGACTAAGTCTTGACATGAATGAAAAAATTTTTAAAAAAAATCTAAAGTATGTATAACCAATATATGCAATTGTGTCTATGCATTTGAAGAAAAAAGTTATATTTTTATATTTTAATATATTTATTGATTTAAATATGAAATTTTAAATTTTTCTTATTTATGATTTAAATAATCATTAAATTTATAATAGGAGTTAAATTAATAAAAATTTAAGGTGGATAATATGCATTTTTTAAACAAAGTTTAGGGGACAGTTGAATCTTTATTCATTGAAAAATATATCTAAAAAGTAATCTAAAATACTAGTTTAATGAATTTCATGATAAAAAAATTTTGCTATATAAGTATCATAGAATTTAAGCTATAATTTGAAGATAACAAATACAAATTACCTCAAATTTTATGATATTTTAAAGATTATACTTCAAAAGAGATATTAGTTTGATTAAAATTTTAAAAGTTAAACCGCTTCAGAATCTAGCCAAAGAATAAAAAAGATAAATTACAATTTTTTTTCTTTTCAAGGTTGAATCTAGTAAGGAAGATACATAACTTGACTTAGTCATTAGTATATATATCTTTTATTGAATTTTTGTATTTCAAATTCTCATTTTCTTACAATTTTAACTTACAAAAATCTAGTTGGTTTTTTTCTACATGATAAGTCCCTAGTCCTTAGGGTTTTGTTTCCTCTCTAGGAAGTCCCATACTAGTTATTGATTGCAGTTTGAGGTAAGTCTTCTATATGTTTTCCCTAAATTTCATGTGTTTAGTAATCGTCTCATAGCTTTTGTTTGGTTGAGTCATCCTTCATTACCTAATTCTTTATTACATTGGGTGTCGTTTTTTCTTTTCCCTTTACCTTTAACTATTTTTCCAATTTATCTCTTTTTCTATCTTTACTAAGGGATGTTATTAGTGCTATTTATGTTTTGTGGTTAGTCTTCTCTAGCTATTTGCTATGCGTCTAGTTTTAGGATGGCAACTCTTTTCAAAAATATGATGAGTGAGGATATAAGGAGATTATGATTATTTTGGACAATATAAATGAAGAAATAAAATGAACATTTTCTTTTTATCTTGTTGGTAAATTATGGATAAATTGTACCTTTAACATATATGGATTAATGGAAACTATGAAGAAATTATGGAGACCACTGTGAGGAATTGAGGCTAAGGAGATAAAATGAAACTTATTTTCCTTTTAGTTCAATCATAGAAGTTACAGTGATAGAATGCTATCCATGAAGCTATGACATTTTGACAAATAATTATTGGTGTTGAAGGAGGTAGATAGAAAGGTTCAACCATAAAAAATGTTGTTTGACTCAACTCCTTTCTGGGTATGGGTATGTGATTTACCAATGAAAGGTAGAACATGGGAGTTAATTTAGGCTATAGGTATATATTTAGGAAAGGTTCTTAAAATGGATGAAGATTCTATACATGGGTTGGCAGGTGGGTTCGTATTAGGGTGTTCCTATCTCTAATGAAGCCTTTAGAAACGGGAGCTAAGGTTAAAGGAGCTAATGGTTTGGTGTTGTGGGTAAAATTTAGGTATGAGAGGTTGCCTTCATTTTGTTGCAAATGTGGTTGTTTGAGGCATAAGATGAGGGATTTTTACTCTTGGACTAAAGAAAAAGATCCTAGACAAATAGATACAACCACTTTGGACGATGACGATTGGTTTTAAGCGTTGTCATTGAAGATGGGTATATGGTGGATAATGGGATTGAATTGCCATATGCATTGAACAAAACATTGTGGCTCAATAGTAAAGAAGTTGATGGGTTTGGGGATAAGGAGGGAGATGAGGTAAGTAACAGTGGGGTTTGGGTAAAGGCGATAAAAAAACTCATTAAGGTAGTTGAGAAACTAAAACACATTAGGGTTAATGAAAGAAGCGATGCAACTTGTGAAAGTGATGCAACACCTAACACAACTATTATATTAGCAGCTAATACATCTATTACAGATTTACATCATAATACTTAGCATATAATAATTGATAAACCTTCCCTTGCTAAGCCACTACCTACTCAATCTACCACTATATGCCTAGTTAGCAATGCATCTGCCCCTCCCATTATGATGACAATAATAACTTTTTCTACCCTTGTTAAGCCACCCATATATGATGCTATGCAAAACCCCATATCTCACATGATTACTATCATGTCACTTGACTCACCATTTATTGCACTAGTCTAAAAGGCATTTTGAACATAAATTCTTCACCTTTAATCGAGAGTTACTAACATGTTACCCTGAGAACACTGTTATTAATGAGACCAACATAATAGGAACCCCTATCATTGAAGAGAACCTAAAGCTTCTAACAAAGTCAAATATAACTAGCTAGCTTAAGCATTTAAACAATGAAATTGAACCAATAAAACTCATGAAAGAAACTTATATAAACAAAACCTTAACACCCTAAATGCAAACCTTGTTAGGAAAACTACTAAGAAGAGTGTCGAGATTAAAGTGTATGATCAAGACAATTATATGGTAGATGCTTGTTATAGTGGAAAAATATAGTTTAGAATATCAGCAAGGGACAAAGAAATAAATGCTTAAAGGACTAAGAATGGGTTACAGTTTTTCAGTAAGAAAAAAAATTCAATGGTGGAGACTAGTTCCCAGCCCATCAGTCATTATGAATACCATAAGCTGGAATTATTGTGGGCTTGGGAACTGGGTGACAATTCGAGCATTGCACAATTTACTATGGAATAAAGATCCCTCTATTATCTTTTTGATGGAGATAAAGTTAAAGAGCTCTTATATGGCAGGTTTAAACAATAGTTTATTGGGTTTTTTGGGGTGTTTAATGGTTTCTTGTGATTGTATTGGTAGATTAAAGAGTTCAGGCTATGTGTCTTATGGAAGGAACCTATGGAACTAACATTAGTTTCTTTCATCATCATATCTCATTCAAAGTGCATGATACAAATTTAAATTAATAATGGGTGTATGGAAGGCTTGAACAAGAGAATAAGAGTTTGACATGCGATTTATTGAAGAATTATAATGTGGAGCATAAGAACTATGACTTTGTGTTAAAGATTTCAACTAGATAATATAGTCTTTCAAAATAGAAGGGGGAGTGATAAGATAGGATGAGGTGATGTAGCACTTTAGTGAGACTATAAAGGAATACAATATAATGGATTTAGGTTTTGAAGAGGGATTTTACTTAGACAAATAGACAGTGCAACTAAGTTAACGTACAAGAAAGAATTGATAGAGCCTTGGCATGTAAAGCTTGCATGTCTTTACTCCCTTAAGCTAAGGTGTATCATCTCCCATAAACTTAATCTGAAAATATTCCCTTAAAGATTAATTCATAGACATAAAATGGGGCTTCGAGTGTTAAAAAAATGAAAAGGATATTTAGTTTTGAAAGAATATGGCTTCAACACCTAGAGTGTGAGGATGTGGTGAAACAGGGATAGGGGTGGATGGAGGGGTTTGAGTGTGATGGAAAAAATTCACCACTATGGTAGAATTCTTAAATAATAGGACCATAAGATGTTTAGCAATGTGAAACATAGGCTAAAGAAGGTAAATGAGTAGTTGATGAACCTATAAAATGGGGAATAAATGGAGGACAACATCAAATTTTGTAAATAGTTAGAACATGAAATGTAAGGATTTTTGAAAAAGGAAGAAATTATGTGGAGTCATAGATAAAGGGTTTAATGGCTTAAGGATTGGGATAAGAACACCATTTTTTTTCTGTAGAAAAGCTAATCAGATAAGGAAAAGAAACAAAATCAAACAAATATTAGAATAAGGACAGGGGTGGCATAGAAGTGAGAGGGAGATAGCCAATATCATGATGTCCTATTTTTAGGAGATTTTTAAATCCATTGCCTCTAGAAACATTCACAAGGTGTTAGATGCAATAAAGTTTAGGGTAACTTCAGACATGAATGCAATATTAACCAATCTTTATACTGTAAATGAAATGTACACATCTTTGATACAATGCACCCATCAAAGGAGCTAGGCCTAGATGGTCTAACTCCTCTATTTTTCAAAAAAATTTTGGCATATTATTCATGTTGATATTGTTTCTACAAGACTTGATATATTGAATAATAGATATGATCTTGCATCTTTAAATCATACCTTTATTGTCTTGATTCCTAAGATAAAAAAAACCTAAAGGATATTATAAATTTTAGGCCTATTAGCTTATGCAGTGTAATTTATAAAATCATCGCTAAAGTTATTACTAATTAAAATTGATTTTGCCTTTGATGATTTCTCCCACTAAAAGTGCTTTATTCTAGGTAGATTAATCATAAACAATGCCATAGTAGCTTTTGAAAATTTCCATTCAATAGAAAAAAAAGACCACAGGGAAAAGGGATAGTCTAGCTTTAAAACTGGATATGAGTAAAGCATATGATAGGATAAAGTGACACTTTTTGAGATCAATTATGGAAAAATGGATTTTGCTACTTCTTAGATTGATCTAGTTATGTAATGTGTCACTTTTATATTATATTCTTAATTATTTAATGGGTTGCTATAATAAAGATTTTATCTTAAGAGGGGTCTTTATCAAGATGACCCTCTCTCCCCTTATTTTTTTTTTTTAATTTATGTAAAGGGTCTCTTAGCTATGATATCAAATACTAAAGATAAGGGCGAGCTCCATAGGTTGAGAATGATGAGATGGGGCACCTCCAATTTCCCATCTTTTTTTTTTTTCATTATTGATAGTATCTTATTTATAAGAGCAACGATGGGGGAGTGTGACAAGATTAGGGAGATTCTTAGTGTTTATGAAGATGCATCAGGTCATAGGATTAACTTGGATAAGTTTAAGCTCTTTACCACTAGAAATGTTATTGATGATGTGAAAAAAATGATACAAAATCACTTAAGGGTCAGAATGGTAGAGAGACATGAGAGTACTCAAGCTTGCCTACTTTTATAGTTAAATCTAAGAAGACAATTTTTCAAGTTATCTAAGATCAACTGACTAGTAACCTTAAGGTATGGAAAGAAAAGTGCTTGTTAAAGGCAGGAAAGGAAGTGTTACTTAAGTCTATTACTCAAGCTATACTAACATATTCAATGAGTTATTTAAACATTAAAATTATTATGGCTAGGTATTGGTGGAGGAACACAAATAGGGAGAGGAAGACGCATTGGGAAAGTTGGGACCTCTTAACACAAGCAAAGGACAAAATAGGCATGGGATTCAAGGATCTACACTACTTTAATCTTATAATGCTAACAAAGCAAGCATGAAGGTTGCAAAGTAATGAAACACCATTAGTGATTAATTTGTTTAAGGCAAAAGAACTATCTGAGAGTGGGTTTTGATAATGTAAAGCCTAGTTATTAACCTAGTTTCTTATGGCATAGTTTGATAGCATCAAGGCATATGGAGATTGAAGGTTTGGCATGGACGGTAGGTGATGGAAAAGATATCATGATATGGTAAGATAGGTGGATTGCAAAGGCTAATTTTTTGAAGCCTTCGTACATGCCAAATAGCCTCCCTATGGATATTTTGGTCAGTGTTTTGATTTATGAACATGTTCACAAGTGGAAGGTTAAATTAGTTCGAAGCTCATTCTATCCCTTTAATGCAAATACTATTTTGGCCATGTCTATAAGTTTGAAGGTTCTAAATGGCAAACAAGTTTAGAAGTTATCAAATCATAGGAGGTTTACTATGAAATCATCTTATTACTTGGCAAAAGAGGTGACTCATGTTTCATCAAATAGTGTAGCTTCTCCAAGCTAGGTCAACCCTCTATGGAAAAGGCCATGGGAACTTGGCATTCCATTAAAGGTCAATCAATTCATATGGTGAGTTTGCACAAAACCATTGCCTTCAAAGGACAGTATCCTTCATCAAGGGGTATATGTGGATAGTATATAAGTAGTTTGTATGATGAGGTACTTAAGTTGATTTCTCATCTCTTTTTTTAATCTAACATCATAAGCCAAATTTGGTATTTAAGTCCACTTCTCTAACTAGTTCTATATCTAGTATGAATAGCTTCAAAATTTTCTTAAGCAACCTACTATGAAAGTAATGCCAATAGTATGTGGACCTATTTTACATGTTTGCTTTGTCCATTTAGGGTGCTAAAATCGGTATTACTTTGAAGACAAATATCTAATGTTACATGACATTATATCACAATCAGTCTTGCTACTTTAGGACTATCAAAATGCTTAGGAGTATGAGATACATGGTCAATGAATTATAGTAAATGATAACTGGAGAAAATCGACTAGAGCATTACAAAAACTCAACACTAATGGCTTTATATAAAGATAAGACTTGTGGTTTTGGCTTGTGGTTTGTGCTGGTAATGGTAAAGTGTTGTTGGCAAGATCAAAGAAGGTACAAATGTAAGGCGATAGTTTACTCATGGAAGCATTGGATATGAAGTAGGCTTTTAAGATACTTTTATCAAGTAATATCCATGTTTGATGGCTAAAAGTGATGATAAGACCTTAATTAATACATTGCTTGTAGTGAGCACTGGATTTTAGGCCCTAAGATACAAGTTTAATTATGAAAAACTACTTAATTTTTCTCCCAAGTTATAAGGGCAAAGTTGCAAAGAAAGAAGAGCATATCTTAAGAAATCCTTAGATGAAACCTAAACCAAGCCTAAAGCCTAACTAAGCCCAATTCAAAAACACCCTGACATCCTTTAAATAGTTATACAACCAAGCCAAGAACCATAGCTGATAGAAGGTTCTAGAACCTAGACCCTTATCATTCACATGGTTGTACAACCAACTAAATACTCTATACAACCAACCTCTTGGCTTTACAAACCACTCTAAAAACCCTAAACTCCAAAATGTTCTTGGCCCTTATCTACTGTGGGTCAAGAAAAGAGTGTAACCAAAGCCATCTTGGCTCAGGTGCACTTATCCCCCTTTATAAATACCCTTCGTTTTGAAAAGGAGAGGAAGGCTTGGAAAACCCTAATAAAACTCTATTGAAATTGCTTCATAAACATTCTTAACCATGAAAAACTAAACCCTAAGTCATTCACATTAAGCTCTAAGGTGGTTCTCTAGGTCTCATAACTCTCATTTGTATATAACCTTTGCATTTTAGAGGAAAAAATCAAACTATAGTGCCTTTGAGGCCAAGGAAACAACAAGAAGCATCTTAGTATCCCCTTAACCCCTCTTGTTCGTTTTCTTTTTCTCCTTTCTTTTTCTTCTTTGAAAAACTAGTCTAGGTGGGCTATACAAATCTATTGTGGTCTATATAGACCACTAAGAAGGTTGTACATACCACTAATTGGTATGTATAACCTTCTTTGATTGAGAATAGCTTATGCTTTTCACCTTCTTCCCCATTTATTTTCTTCTTTCTTTGGGTTTTTTAGGGATGTCTTATGAGCTCTAATGGTAGAATAGGTGTAACGACCGTGTTCATTTGAAAGAACTGATATGGCTCTGATACCAATAACTGTAATGACCAATTCATCTTAGCTCTGATACCAATAACTATAACAGCCATATTCATTTACATAACTCATATCATTCATGTTCAAAATACATATGCATACAGGTTTTATCCCTCATACAGACACAATCCAACATGTGTTTGATGTACATATATGTATATGACACAAGGAGAAAGAGAGTTGGGATTCAGTCGATGACCTGTGGTCCATATGTCTCAATGTAAAACTAAAAGCACCAAAGTGTCCAATTCCTATTCTTCAGTATCTGAAAAAAATTTGCAATTTGGTGAGTCGCGACTCAGTGAATAAAAACAATAATCAAATTCTTATGGCATAATCCATAATAAAATATCATTAAGATACATTGCAAGTATAACTATTGACTACGCAAGTCCAAATGCAATAGCTTTGTTTTTGTCGTGACCGAGCAAGGCAAACATTGCTCCCAGGATATTCATGTGATTCATGTAACATATGATTTGGGACCTATTGGTCCATCTTCCTGTGATTTGCAAGTGTTTGAAAAATCGGTCACAACGCCCCTTTTAGTTCCATATGCAAGTGCTTATTCACAAATGATATGCCAAGTAATCCTTAAGAGCATTTAATTCTCACTTGGCCTGTATTCCCATGTAACACGTAACAATTCAATCATATATACATGTAATAGAACATAATCAAATTATTCACATGTAACATATAACAATTCAATCATTCTCACTTGACTTATATTTTCATGTAACATGTAACAATTCAATCATTCTCACTTGACTTATATTTTCATATAACATGTAACAATTCAATCATATATACATGTAATAGAACATAATCATATCATACAATTATCACATACACCCATTGAATCCCATTATGGTTTTTACTCACACACATTGAATCTAATTATTGCTTCTACTCACCTTTTGATGTTACCGACCTTTATGGTAGGTTTGGTTCTCTCTCTATGGCTTCCTCAAAGTTTTGAGACCCTAGAATTTGATACATTCATGGTTACAAGTATGTCAAAATGATTATGAATGGTTGGTGCATGATCCATGCAAGTGGACCTATGATTATGCATAT